>JAJQOW010000793.1:0-82156 GCA_037975125.1 Latrodectus hesperus | reverse complement strand
CAGCATTTATCCGTCTAGGCATGGAGTCAAACAGAGATTGTATGGCATGTACGGGGATCTCAGTCCATGCAGCTTCAACACTATGCCACAGTTCATCGACAGTAGTGGATGGTGAGTGATGGCGTGCCAATCGCTCGGCAACCATTGACCACACGTTCCCAATTGGTGACAGATCAGGAGAATTTGCTGGCCAGGGTAACAGTCAAACCTGCTCTGTATCAAAGCAGTTTAGAACAGTACGGTCAACATGCGGTCGTACATTATTCTGTTTAAACAAAGCATTAGGGACGCCTCGAAGATAGGGCAGAGATACGGGCCTTAACACATCGAAAATGTAACGGTTGTTGTTCAAAGTGCCGGTAATGCGAACAAGAAATGATCGAGACTTGTGGCACTCCATACCATCACTCCAGCAGATGGGCCAGTATGGTGATGTCCAATGCAAGCTGGCAATGCGCGTTCTCCACGATGCCTCCAAATACGGATGTGGCTGTCATGGTCTTGTATACAGAACCGAGATTCATCAGTAAAGATGACGTGATGCCATTCTCGCATCCAGGTTCGTCGCTGATCACACCATTGAAGGGGCTCCTGTCTGTGACGCAGCGTCAATGGTAGCCGAAGCCATGGTCGCCGTGCAAACAATCCATGCTGCTGCAAACATTGTCAAACTGTTCGAGCAGAAACTTGTTGCCTTGCAAATGACTCCATTTCTCGACTCAGGGTTCGTGACGTGGCTGTACGATCCCTTAAGTCCATGCGGATAAGATGTCTGTCTTCTCTTCTGTTAGTGATAGGGGATCGCTGAGATCCTGCATGACGTTCCGTATAATTGTCCTGAATCCATCGATTCCATATTCTGCTAACAGTCATGGGGTCTCGACCGACGCGAACAGCAATATTCCGGTACTATAAACCGCAATCCCGGTAGGTTATAATCCTTCCTCGATCAAAGTCAGACACGTGCTAATAGGCATTTCTTCTTCTTACACGAGGCATTTTAACAATTTTCTTTGCCGAAAACAACGTTGAAACGGAAATTGAGTATGAGAAAACTGCTGTCAAATCTCTGGTTTTCTACACATTGTAGGTGTCGCTACTGTCACCTGTTTTGTATGAATGCGCTGAAAATCTAATCATTTGCATATCACAGCAAGTTCTACTTGTCATGCAAATTTCGCGTGTGTGGTGTGCCGCTTTCCTGGTGTAGCAATTTTAATGGCCAGAAGTATATATATATATACGCTCTTCATTCAAAAGAAACACAACGATTAATTGATTTGTATTTCAGACGCCAATTTTGACAATTTTCTGGTTTTCATAATAAAGAACAAAATTTTGGCTTGGATTTACCTATCAACGTAGGCAGGTAGCATCCTTCACTAGGTAGGTACTCAAAAATATTGGAGATTCAGTTCAAACACAGAATTGAATAGAACAATAGATTATAGTACAAGAGTGTACACCACATGTCGAGACTTGCAAAGTGCCGCCCGTGTGCCGTCTCATTAAAAGTATGACTATCTTTTATTGTTGATTAACACTGCAGAGTTCCATGTTGATTGTTTGTCAATTGTTAATTGTTTGTAATAATAAATGCTTATAATTTTATATAACCACAAGTGTTATTTTAATAAATAAGAAAAAAAGTAGCACAATTACTTGTGTCCTAACACCCCCAATTTAGGGTGATATTTTTTAGGAGTATTGGGAACACAGTAGAAATGCATCAGCAGGGGGTCTACCAAAAATAGTAAAATTTTGAAAGTGGTCCATGAGAAAAAAAAGTATGATTTAAAGCGTTTAGTTTGTGCTCCAGCTATTCTATAAAAAAATAAGACAAATCAATCTTCTTCAACAATCCAACAACAAATTTATTTAACAAAGCATAACAAACTATACAATTATGAGAGAGCAAGAGAGTGTTTTTCCAGAGCTCTTTTCCCCACAGCAGTACTTTAAATCTATATACTTTTTTTACATTTTCTATCGCTTGAACCCCAAAATTCTGGCAACCCTATGGTGCCATTCCTCTACCTTCCCATGAACCCAACATGAGTAACAAATAGAATTTACAAAACTGAGTAAACTGAAAGTATTTTATAACAGTTGATATTTATTGTATTGAATATTTTATACCTTTGAATGTGCCCTTGTTATCAGTTTTAACTGGTCTTTTTTGTTTTTTAATTGCAATTTTACTGTCATTAAAACTCATTTTAACTTGAAATTGTTTCTTAATTGTCAATTAAAACACCAAATATCAATAGTTTAAATTTTTTTAACCAATGATATCTACTTCTTAAATTATTAAAATAACTAACGTTAGAGCATGTAAAGAACTTAAAAACTGCTGAACTAAAAAATCATAATGTTTAAAACATATTTAGACTGATATTTTATTTTACCAATATGATTCTAATACATTTTATACTTGTTAATTTCGGGAAATATTCACTTTATTTAAAAGATGCTAAAGTACCATTTTGCATGCATTTTTATTTATATTTCGTAGTTACACTGTTATTAAATTTTAAGATAGGTAGAGCAATTTTATAAAACAAATGTTTTGTGTATTTTTAAATTAATTATGCCCTGTTTTGTAAAAATTACTTGTTTTCAGATTTTATTGATTAAGATTTCCAAAACTTTTCTACTTTAAATAGAGTCTCTAAATTTTTATTTAACTTTTTGTTGTTGTTGTCGTGTGCCAGCTAGGCTGGCACTATGGGGTGCGCTGCTCCACTTTTCCAACTGAATCCTATTTTGGTGTGGAGTCCGACTTCCTCAGTGTACACATGCCATAGGGATCCGTTTATAGGGTAGGCAACCATTCACACCTTATTCATACAAGGAAAGGACTAAGACAGGATAGATAGAGGGAGAAAGTACATCCATGCCCGAACCGGGATTCGAACCCAGGACCTTCTTATCCACAGTCAGGCACGCTGACCACTAGACAAGTTGGGTGGCTAACTTTTAGTTACTTTTATCTTTTGAAACAGAAGATCAGTAAAAGAAGAAAAAGATAAAAGTAAATTTCTAATTGAATATTAATACGTTTGCAAAATTACATTTAAAAATTGATGGTATGTGTGCATTATATAATACAAATTTTTAATATTTTAATTTTCAATTGATAGAAATGGTACTGAAACATTTTACGTATCTTAATCTTTTAAATTTCTATTTCAAGTACAACTATTCAAGCATTTCGCATTATTTCCAAAAACTGATATTTATGAATAAAAAAATTTTTATACTTACTAAGCATTAGAATCGATAAAATATTTTAAACTACATTTCTACCGCATATTAGAAAGTGTATTCAATCTTAATAAATTCAAATATTAAATATAACTACATTTATTTAAAATGTCAAACGAAAACTATCTTCATAGGAACTAAAAAAATTTTCAGAAACAATGTTTTAAATAATTCGCATTAAAATTATTTATGATCAAAATATTTATTGTTTTTCTATTCTTAAATACTTTAATTTCTGTAGCTAATCATACCAACTTGTTAAGGAGAAATTATCTCATTTTTGCAGAAAGTGTGAAAGAAAGCATTCTGTTAAATATGGCGGCGATAATCAACATTTGCAGACAATCCCAATAAATTGTCAGTTATTAGAAATAGTCAAATTTCTAAATCCAAATACAAAAGTTGAACCAAAGCAAGTAAAATACAGAAAAGTAAAATTATTTGAATATCAATTTTTAATAATTCTTCCTGTATTCATTTTGTTTTGTAGATATTCTTACTTTTAAGATATTTTTATTTCATTTTCCATAAAAATGGTGTATTTTTATTAAATTTTTGAGGATTGATTAGTTTTCCAAATGGCTCATTATTTTCTGTAAAAAATTCCTTTGTTATCTATTTAAAAATTTTCAAATTTGATTGCAATAACAAATATGTGATGACCCTAATCTGCGAACCATTTGCTTAAACGTATTAATAATTTTTTTTAAAATTTCATCTTCAAATATCAATATATTTCATCATCAAATATCACCCAATGAAAGTAATACCAAGTTCAATTTAAAATTCGAAGTTATCTTAAAAATCGAAGCACCTCAAAAATGAGAAAATCATTTCACCATCCAGTTTTCAGAATAAAATAACTTTTTATTCTTAAGAATTTCTGTAATTGTAGCATTGAAAACTATTAAGTGCAAAATATCTTTTTTATATTCTTAAAATATGATAAAGTGCAACAAACTACCTGTATCAATACCATCCTGTTATTTTAATGCAGTGTTTAGCGTAAAAAATAAAGAAATTTTAAAGTAAAATATTGAATATTTTTTCATTATTTTAACATTATTGTTGTATATTTTTGTAAAACATCCTATGTTGCTTATTTATTACAAAATATTTTTTTTACAAAATATTTTCTTTTAAAATTAATTATAAGGTTTGTGGTGTATTCCTTTCTTTACTAATTGTGTTGTACTGTTCAATACTAATAATTGAGTCATATTTTCTGATAATGCTAATATTTAATTACAATATCATGCTTAACCTATAATTTTCAACATCTACTGAAGATCTTTTTTTAACTTTTAGGAAGGATAATCCTTTGTATTTTAATGATAATTATTGGATAATAAAGTATCCAATATGGGAAGAGTTTTTAAAGTTTTTTTACAGTTCAAGTATACTACATAATGGTTTCCAGTTAGCAATTTGTTATAGTTTTGTTTATTTTGTTATCATTCCATTTTTTCCGTTGAAAGAATTCGAACATTAACTACCGTAAGAAGTAAATAAATAATAGGCATAAGAATAAGTATGAATCAATTAGTAATTTGAAATGTTATATCGTAGTTCACAGCATATTTAATTTTGTATTATAATTAACAATTTTATGAAAGTTTTCCTTAAAAATTTATTAATCCTAAGCGTTCTAAATAAGTTAAATGGTAATTCTGAAAATAATATAAATGTTGATAGTTAAAAATTATGATATTAGTTCATTTTAACTTTCCTATTAATTTAATTAGGTGCATGAATATTAAAGTAAAAATGTAGAAATTAGATATTTCAATCATTAAACATCTCTTTAGTTGAAGATTTTTTTGCTTATCAAATTTATTTTATTAAAAATCGGCATGGAGCTATAAAAACCTGTCATTGACACCAATTCCATATAAATGTTTGATGTAGACTAAGAAATAAATTAGTTGTCCATTAATTCTATTTAAGGTTTGTTTTTTTTAAATCATTACATACTAAATCTGTTATTCATTAAATAATTTATAAACAAATTCAAAATATTGAAATTCAAACAAATAAAAATACATAAGAAATAATTTTTTTCTATGTTTGCATCTATCAATAAGGGTAACTTCTCAATAAAAATTTCATCGTTCTTAAATGTATTATTGCTTAAAATAATGTATTAAAAATTAATTTAAAGTTATATTTTGAAATTTAGTGAAGATTTCATTGTACACTTTAAAATGCAACATTAGTATTTTTTGTTTCAAAATTAAACGTTGTAAATTATTTTGCATGTTTTTATTGAATTTAGGTATTCATCTGAAATAGTAAGATTGCTGTTAATGCATATTTATAAGTTATAATGTATTGAAAATCTTTGAGCTTTTTTGTCATAAAGAAACAGCATAGAATGGATCATTGGCATGGAAACAGCATAGAATATAAACTCTTTATAATCGGAATTCCTCTCAATGATCCCAATCTAAATTATTATGGTGTTGAATTTAAAAAAAATGTTTAAATTTTGGCGTGGTTAAAGCGATCAATTTTAATCATTAAAAGTGGATTAAACATAAGGATCTGTGTTGTAAGGAATCAATTATTTGGTTGGAATACCATTCTATTAAATGTAAAAATGATTTGAAAAATTATAAAAATATTTTAATAATTATATATTTATTATTTTTATTGTTTGCTTAAGTATATCACATTACCCAAAATAAATTTATTTTTTAAATTTTACTTTTTATTTAAGAATTAATTTGGAAATATGAAATTTTAATTCAACTTCATTGTTTTTTATGTACTTTTCCCCAAATAAACCTAAACGTGCAATCTGAGTTTTTCATTATGGAGTAGTAATTTAGTTAATTCATTGTTCCGTTTTATCATAATAATGAGAAATATGAAGTAAAAAATACAAATTTTTAATATATATATATATATATATATATATATATATATATATATATATCATTCTTTTCTACATAGTGTTCGCCGAGCTGGCAGCCTAGTGGTTAGCGCTCTCGCCTTGGGTTCAGCAGTTCGAGGGTTCGAATCCCACCTTAGGCATGGATGTTTGTAGTGATTCGGAATCCACTTTAAGCCGTAGGTCACGGTCTAATTAGCCCTAGTGTGCAAAAAATGACCGTTGAGCGACAAGCGAAACATCTAGTTAGTGTTCGAATGCAATTTTAATCCCTAATTATATCCGTTTGGTAGAATATTGTGAAGAAAAAAGTCTCTTGTTTTAAAAGCCGAGAAGGTAACCAAATGGTTAGCGCTCTTGAATTTGGTTAAACTTTTCGTGGTTTTGAACCCCACCTAGTCGTGGATATTTGTAGTGGTTTTGAATCCACATAAAATGAAACAGATTATATATATATGTATATAATTAGCCATTAGGAACATTAAATGATCA
Source organism: Latrodectus hesperus (assembly GCA_037975125.1). NCBI lineage: Eukaryota > Metazoa > Arthropoda > Arachnida > Araneae > Theridiidae > Latrodectus > Latrodectus hesperus. The sequence goes on along the minus strand of JAJQOW010000793.1, from coordinate 75,504 downwards.
CATGGAATGACAAACAAACTGAACCAAATCCTTGATGTGAAAACATAGTGAAATTTTTTGCCATAAGGAAGCTCATTCATATCAAATTTAAAACCAAACCCTTATAAAAATGATCATTAATTAAAATTAATTTGAATTTTTAATCTGGAAAGTTTGAAATTGTTACTGAAAATTTCTGATTAATTTATAAATTATAATTAATTTTTGTGAAATAATGATTCTTAAATTGTTGCCGCATTCTTCAGGTAATTTGTAGTTTTTTCTGAGGATTTCAATTTTTAGAAGTTCAATATGAGTTAGTGAAAAATAATTTGAAATTTTTTAGTTAATTACTGATTACAATTATAATTTTAATTCTTTTTCTCATAAACACCATAAACTAAATATTGTAATTGTCATTCTTTGTATCATTGGTGAAATATTCCCATATATGAGTTAATAATGAAATTTTTTAAAGTACTCACTGTAAAAGATTTTTATTAAAAAATTGTAACTTTTCAATGATCTAGAAATTAGAAGTTTGTCTTATTTGGGATTTTTCTGAGAAAATTCACTCAGAAATAATTGTCATTATTACAACTTGTTGTCTTTTACTGATAGTAGCTGATGGAATAAATATTCTGATCATTTTATGTATCTGCATTTCTATTTGTATTAAAAATAAGTTTTCCTTTTTCTGAAATTTTTACCGGTTTCTAAACTGATATCTTTAATATTCAGATTTGCTTTATTTTTTATAGATTAAGAATATAATATTTTCAAATTTTAGCTCATTTAATGTACCTTAAAATTAGAAACTTAAGAATGTATTACAATCATGTTTGGAAATGATGTGTGTGTGTGCGTTATTTTATATAATTGCTCCTATATTTTAAATAAGAGTTTTCTGGGTAACAATTAAATCAACATAAAAGAAATTTATTAAGTGAAAAATTTACTCGTGTTTAGTTTTGATTTGAAATTAAAATTTAGTAAATATAAATCACTTATGTTGACTTTTTGTACTCGCTTACAACATGTGTTACTTTTCAGATTAGGAAAATAATGTAATTGGTGTAAAACATTTTGAGAAATACAAGATTACTAATTTATAGTTAAAATTTCGTTTATAAATGAATTTTTGATTTAGGAGACTTTGTTTTGATCATCAATAAAGCAATGCATTTGCTTAAATGGGAATTTTCGACTAGCTTCCATTCAATGATAATTCATTAATTATATATTTTAATTAACTTTTGCTGTAATAAGTGGTTAATAATTTATTAAAAGAACAATTATTTTTGGGATTTTTTCTAAATGATTTTATTATTCTTGAAGATCTTTTCCTCATACTTAGTATCATGAGTAAAAATGGAATTGATTACTTTATTAAATTGAAAACGTACTTATAACTTTTTAGTTTATAAGCAAGGCTTTTTCCAGTTCATTTTATTAATAGCACGTTTCTCTTATATTTTGAGCCATAGCTAGTAATTTCAATGTGTTTTATGGAAATTGGAAGCAACTGATTTTAAAATGAAAAGCTTTAATTATTATATTTAGATGTGTGGAGCATGTAAACACCTATTTACGTACATTTACTATATTTCAATTACTTTAAACGTTTCAAAAACTATCTTAATAAATAACATTTAAAAGAATAATTAGGACTATCTTTATTTCATATATGTGACTTTTATAAAATATAGGTGATATTCAGAAATGAGAGAGATTATACTTGGAAAAATATTAGACTTGGTTATTTTGATTGTATCTTATTTTAATATGAACTATAACGGGGTAAAAGCTATAAAGCATTAATATTTTAATAGATTATAAAAACAAATATTTGTACAAGAATTAGCTTTTCATATCAAATCCATAAAACCATATAATATATAATAAATTATACATTTCCTATTCATTAAGATAAGCAATTTACAAATAGAATGAGTTTTGGCAATACCAGGCTTGAATCCCCATTGGGTGTCTTTTTTATTCTTACTTATACGATGTAGTATTTTGTGAAAAACAGTTTCTATATATAATTTACGTTTTTAAAGAATAGAAAAATAATAAAATGTTGAAAACGAGTAAAAGTAAATATAATAGAAAAAATGGAAATGTCAGCAGAGAATAACATATTTATAAATTTGTAAGTTTATAATTTAATTTATAATAATTCTAATATGATTAATTTAACCACACAGTTGCACTCCTACAGGAAATGTGTATTTTCTTCTTCTTTGAGTTTGCTTATGTTGACGATAGGGCACTTCTTCGAACCCAGCTCAAAACAGCTGTACGAAGACACTTGCGCTTAAAAGAGTTTTGAAACATGATGTTTAGTATATCGGCTTTATATAGTTATTTAATCGATTTGCCTGTGCACTTATCGTAAGCCACAAAACTATTTTAAGCTGCACTGATATGTCTCTGCCGAATTTATAATATTTTATTTTCCAAATGAGCCATTGTAAAAGATTTCTAAAAAATAAATCAGAATTTATAGTCATGCAATAAAAGGTAAGGTGAGTAACGCTTAACTATATTCGTAACAATTTTGAACAGTACTATTGGTTAGGAACCGTGATATTTCATTCATACCAGTTTTCATATAAAATAGTAGTTTATAAATTTTCACTTGTGCTAGTAAATAAAATTTAGAAGGTATGTTATAGCATCTTGAGCTTCACTCCACGGGGTCCCTGATGTGCAATCAAACCCGTGAGCTCATGCAACGACACTTGAGCTTCACTCCACGGGGTCCCTGATCTGGAATCAAACCCGTGAGCTCATGCAACGACACTTGAGCTTCACTCCACGGTGTCCCTGATCTGGAATCAAACCCGTGAGCTCATGCAACGACACTTGAGCTTCACTCCACGGGGTCCCTGATCTCGAATCAAACCCGTGAGCTCATGCAACGACACTTGAGCTTCACTCCACGGGGTCCCTGATCTGGAATCAAACCCGTGAGCTCATGCAACGACACTTGAGCTTCACTCCACGGGGTCCCTGATCTGGAATCAAACCCGTGAGCTCGTGCAACGACACTTGAGCTTCACTGCTTGAGGTCCCTGATCTGGATATCTTGACTTCATGCTGTTGTGATAGTTTTGATGTTTGGTTAGGGAACTTTTTGATTCCATACTTCAAAATTATTTTTTTTTACATTAAAGCAATTAAGTCATGTTTAAACGTTTATTGTATTTAGATTTATCAACCGCATTTCTTTCCATTCTAAATGATACAGAAAATGATTTAAAAAATGAAATTAATTTTATAAATTATTTTTTGAATTTATTATAGCATAATATGCGCATCCTATTTGAGAATATTCGTTAATTTATGTTTTAAAATACTAAAGATTATTCATAGTAAATTTTTTCAACAAAAAGTTTTTTCAAAAATTTTTAAGTTTTTTGGATACTTTGAGTAATTAAAAAATTGTGTGATATATATTTTATAACTATTTGCATCTAATTCAATTTTACTTCAATATTACTTAATGTTACTGTACAGTTTTGTATTCATTCCATAAAATAATTTTACAGTAAAAATTTTACTGTAAAATGTTTTCACTGAATTCAAAATTATGTGAATAAATGTATACATATATTCCTATGATAATTTTGCTGGAACTCGTGAAGATGGCTTTATTGGTTTTTATGCGGTAAAATGATTTAGTTCATGTGCATTTCTTTTACTTAAATCACGACTACTGTTTTTTAAATTAAAGTTGAGAGAGATATTGACAATTTTTAGTCAACTTCCCAATCGCTGTAACAAAACTTTCGAACAAGTAATTCGGAAAAAAAGAACTGGATTATCATTTGTCACTATTTTAATTTGATTTATCAAGTGTTTATATAATAAGCATTGTACTAAATTAAATAATAATATTGTGATTGAGATTTACGTATACAGTGTTGGTTATTTGATAATTTTATAAAATGATATACGATGAAATATTTATTTATGAAATAATTGATAAAATACAATGAGCTTTATATTATATGCACGTTTTTGTTATAATCAACATTTTTACTATTATCTTTGCTATTTTATTTTTACTTATAAATTGATTTTTCATGGTAGCTTTGAACTTTACTGTAATCAGAAAACAGACTTAGGTAAAATGCGAAACATTTTATTTTAGTGTGTTTGTTATTTTGTCCCAATAAGTTCATGTAGTCTATTATCATACTTTTAATTTAATAGGAATAATTATAATATAGATTATTATTGTTGTGTTGTGTGTGGGGTATCTAGTATATTTATAGGATTTGAACTGGGGCAGTTATTGTTAACAGCGTAACATGTCTGCTTTGTCTTAGTACTTTTTGTGCGTAATACGCCTACAATGAGTGTAAAAAGTGCTCGTACAGTACACAATTGATTTAAAAGAGATTCATTCATAAAAATTAATAAACATAAATTCCATTTTAATTAATTATAAATACACAATAGAACATATTTTCACTAGTTTCATGTGAAATTTACACAAAAATAAATTTTTACATCAATAATACTTACAAAACTGTAACAATCCAACATCTTGTGGTGTAAAAAGTATTCGTACACTAAAAGAAATGCAAATTTTTTTAAGTTATATTTTATTAATAGTTTAGCCATTAGGATGTTGTCAATTGACGTCATTTTGTAAGTTACTTAAGGTTCTTTAGTGGAAATTCTAATGTAGCGAGAAACGAGAAATTCTGGAATGGGTCGTAAAAGTAAAGAGGCAAGTGTTTCCGAAAGAAAACTGATTTTAAAACTCCGTAAAAATGGTAAATCGTGCAAGATTTCTGATCTGGTTGGTAGACCCCGTTCAACTGTGCAGTTAACGGGAGTTAACTAGCAATAGAAAAGTTTGCTGCAACTGTAACGATTCAAAACAGTTCTCGTACCGGGTGATCATGTCTATTGACATCATCTGACTGACGGTTTCTGGTACGTTCATTAAAGAAGGATACCAAAATAAGTGCTCCTACATTAACATCAGAACTGAAGAACATGGGAACAGCAGTCTCCGTACGTACTGTTCGTAAATGCATGCAGAAATGAAGGTTTCCATGGCCGTGTTGCGAGACGAAAATTCTTTGTTAGTGAGAAGAATCGGAAGCTGCGATTGTTTTTCGCCAAGCAATACGTTAATGGAAAGTCCAGATTTCTGGAAAAAGATTATCTTTACAGGCGAAAGTAAATGCAACATATTTGGATCGGACGGGAGATGAATGGTATGGAGAAAGTGCAATACAGAAATGCATCCTTTGAATTTAGTGTCAACAGTGAAACATGATGTTGGAAATCTGCATGTTTGGGGGTGTATGAAAACTTCTGGGGTGGGCAAATCAGTCTTTATTAAAGGCATTAAAAATCATCAACTTTACATTGACATTTTTAACAATAATTTAGAACCTAGTGCAACAAAAATGATCTTGAATGGTGATTACGTTTTCATGCATGATAACGACCCCAAGCACACAGCCCTAAACACAAGGCTCTGGATACTATATAATACCCCAAAGTTCATGAAATTTCCTCCTCAATCACCGGACCTCAACCCCATATAGAATTTATGGGACGTGCTTGATAAAAATATCAGATCCAGACATATTTCCAAATCTAGCTCAATAACAGCAAAATTGGTGGAATCGATACCAAAGAGACTCAAGGCAGTTATTCGAGCTAAAGAATATCCTACAAGGTATTAGCTGAAATATTATGATTGTATTGGCCAAAATATGCCTGATGTACGAATACTTTTTACACAATATGTTAGATTGTTTCAGTTTTGTAAATATTTATTCATATATAAAATTATTTTTGTGTAAATTTCACATGAAACTAGCGAAAATATGTTTTCTTATATATTTATAATTAATTAAAATGGAATTTTCGTTTATAATTTTTATGAACGAATCTCTTTTAAATCAATTGTCGTACTGTACGAATACTTTTTACACTCAATGTATGTTAGGAAAAACTAATTACACGAATATTTCTAATTCAGAAAAGCGTGATTCTTGCAATTTGTAATAGTTTATGCAAAAATATACTGTAAATTAAGATGATTTTAAGTTTTATTTGATATTATTTAAAAGACAAGCGCGGTGAATAGGTTCAGATGTAGCTCATTGGGTTTTCCATCTTCTAGGACGTATGAAATAACTCATTGTATTGCTCATGAACCGGGTGATAAGGCAAATAATTACAACTAACACATCAAGGAACTTTTATTAAAAAATTTTTAATTAAGTCCAAAACGATTTCTCAGAAATTTCATGCAAATTCAAGTTTAATAAAAAATGTATGGAAAGATTTTATACTTAGGAGTTACAAAATTATTTTATTGAATGATTAGTCATTCTTAAAATTCCATACTTCAAAGAAGTTAGACTTAATTATTATAGAACAAATAAAGAAAAGTGTTCGCTCCACCATTCCTAATCATTTCATAATATTAATTGAACTAATCCGGGAAAATTAGCAGAGAAATTAGATTCCTACGAGAATGTTCTTCGGAATAAAATCATGAGTTGAAAAAAAAACGCGAAATTATTGAGAAAAGATCCTATTTTAATTATGTAAGTAAAGCTAATGATCGCTGTAAAAAATGAATTTCAAAAATGCAGTAAGAGAAAACCGCAATTTTAAAAGGTTCCCCCGTCCCAGAATGTTTTCATTCGAATGAAAAACGAAACTCAAATTTTTGCTCCTGTAGTGATAAAAATTGCATTAAATGTTTTCATTGTAATGAACATGGGCGTATTTCTAAGGACTGTCCAAAAGAATGAAAAAACTCAATTTGTAGAGAATGGACCCAACGACATTGTTCGAAAAACAAAGATAAAAACAGTGTGCCGTTGAACGTTGAAAACCTTTCCTCCAAAAGCTTTTATGAAAGAAGCAAAAATATATAATTCTAAGTTTGTTTATACTTATATCTCAACTGTCATCTTTTGCAGACGAAGACTAATTAGACCGGGACAAACGATTAAAAAATATATAATTCCATTAATGAGAAAATTGTTTGGATTTGTCTTCACAGTAGCATCTGTTTTCACTCTTGGGAAAAAGTCATGTGGAATTAAAAATCAACTACGTTTGCACAACGCTTGAGGCATTTATCGTTTGTAAATGACAATGTTATGGCGGTTGACCAAACGGTAGAAGAAAACTTTTTAGACAAAGAAATCGAGTCCTAATTGGACATCTGGTATTCGAAAAAAATGTAATGTGATTCTGAAGGGAAGTCGAATCGAAACATCAACAATTGTTGTTGTTGTCGTGTGCCAGCTGGGCTGGCATTAATGGGATGCGCTGCTCCACTTTTCCAACTGAACATTATTTTGGTGTGGCGCCAGACTTCCTCAGTACACACACATGCCATAGGTACCCGTTTATAGGGTAGGCAACCATTTACAACACATTCATACAAGGAAAGGACAAAGACAGGATAGATAGAAAGAGAAAAAGTACATCCATTGCCGAACCGGGATTCCAGCCCAGGACCTCCCTATCCGCAGTCAGGCACTCGGACCACAAGTTGGGCGGCAACATCAGCAATTAAAGCTCAAAACAGAAGAATAATTTAAAATAGGGGGAAAGAACAATTTAATTTTATTCAGACGAATATAAAAGATAAGAAAAGCAATCTTGCTTTAATAGAGGGAAAATTAAAAAACAAATTTCCATTTTGTTTTTGAAATTAAATATAGTAGAAAGATAATAATTCCTATTGTGAATAATGGCTCTATTGACATTAAAGTTGAAGAAAAATCAATGTCTGAGTAGGATAACCGATTTATATCGCAGAATTGATATTTAAATTCTGAATATATTCTTCCATTTAATAATTTTTGCAAGGCAACTGAAGATTCAGTCAGTATACACTGTAAATTAATAAAAATACGTGATTAAAATAGATGAAGCAATTTTGTATAATAAAATGTTGGAAATTACATACATTAAATAATGATTATAGGAATTGTTTTGTAATGAATATAAGTGTGTGTGTGTGTGTGTGTGAGAGAGAGAGAGAGAGAGAGAGAGAGAGAGAGTTGGGATGTATTACATTAACTAAGATGGAAATTAATAAAGTTCCAGGAAGTATAAATCACAGTTTGCTTACGTCTATATGAAACAAATGCAGCTGAGATGAACGGTATTAAGAATATTATAAAAAAAATGAAAAGAAAATTAAATAGTTTCCGAAACAAGATCATCTTAAACCTAGGCTGCCAAATTTCTGAAATGTTCAACCGGGACACCAAAATACTGCCCCCTTCTCCACAGCGTCACATCAAGGTTCCACATCCTTGGCGACTTTGTAGAGTGTTTCATAGAGTAGTTTATGTGCCATGAATAAATGATTGCTGATTAGAAACTTAAACAAGAGATTATATAATAAATGACAATCGTATAAATATAAATATTTTATTTCCAAATCGTTATTGTTTATGAGTTAATTAAGTAAGAAGAAACACTTTGAATGAGAAATAAAATTTTGAGCATTATTTACATGTATTGCGTACCACTGGCCAGCAGTGTTTTTCAGAAAGTCATTTTTTATTTTTGGTATTAATGTTGTGTAGAAATCTTCCGAAGCTAATACCTTCTTCAAATATCATCATAAGCCCATACCGTAAACCTTAATCATAAGTGCATGTCTTGTTCATCGGCTGGTGCTGATGCTCCAAGTAAGCAGAAGGCATACTCAACAATTTTGACCAAATGCTAAGGGATTATTCTTCATTTCATCAAACAGCGAGAGCCATTTTTCTTCACTTAAGATAAATCACAATTTTGGTAGTCTCTTCTTGCTTTTACTGTTCGCAATTTGATTGCACACAAATACTCTTCAGCAAACAAAACTTCACGCATGCTCACGTGACAAGACAATGCGATGACTATAATACTTATTAGAAGACCATTTATGATTTTCTTCTTACACAGTACAGAAATATATAACATTATTCTAAGCACTACATCACAGTTAATTATTTTTAAAAGTTTTTGGTCATCTATGAAAATAAAATTTATTTTTACCGGGACATGAAGTAAACCTGCCGGAACTCTAGGATTTTGTCTGTCCTATTGAGTTAATTTGTAAAAATATTATCAGCCGACAGACGAGTAAAAATGTAACCAAATTAAACTATAAAAAAAATCTAAAATGAACTGTGAAAAACATAATGCGAAAATATTTTTACATTTATATTTTATTTAAGTTTTTTGTGTGAAATGATATATATGTCACATTTTCAACCAAACGCAAATATGGTGTGTATATTTTTATTTAGAAGTAAATTATTTTTAAAGATATATGGTTTTAAAACTAAATCACTTTGAGAATTATTTACAGAATAATGTGTGATTCGATTTCAAGAAACTTTCGCGTTTTTAAATACCAATTTAAGTAACGAATTTAAGTACAGAGACAGAATAGAACATGTATCTTTTAATTGCGTTCATAATATTAGTATTTTGGAACTCTAGACTCGGTAAACATAAATTATAATATGTATATTAAAAAAATTAACTAGCAAAAATTATAAATCACTTAAAATCGTTAAACTATAGTTTAAATTATTTTTAAGTAAGAATTCAAAAATTCGACATATTTATAAGTTATTTTCAGATTCTATTTACAATCATGATTTCAGTTATCAGAAAAATTCTGATGGGCGGCACAGTTTATTTACGATACGAAATGGGAGCAATGGGAAAATGATCTCTTTCATTTACATATTGTGAGGTGCTATTCAATCCCTATTCTTAAAAAAAAAAAAAAAAAAAAAAAAAAAAAAAACTTGCGCACTTTACCCAACACAAGACCCATCCCTCCCTGAGAAAACAAGATTGCGATAGGTGCCGATTTCAGGTAATATCAGTGATACAGGAACGGCGAGGTGTATCTGGGGCGTGCCATCTAGGTGATCGCCCACGTATGCGCATTTGCGGGTTCACTGGTTTCACTTCATTAAATGAGATTCCTTTTCACAGGCCTCAAAAGTTATTCTTCAGTTAATAACTTCATTTTCTTATGAAAAAGTGCTATTTGAACACAGAATACTAACATTATTTACGGTATTATATAATATATTTTAAACGCAAGGATATTGATCAAATAATTATAAGATTTCAGCAATTTTTTCATCGAATTTGTTATTATTTAATTTTTTCTACATTGCTATGAATGAATCAACAATCACACCTCCTTTTTAACATTTCCTTAAAATAAAAAAAGATCGATCATTTGAGAAAAGAATATTATTTTATGTATACCTATATTTTATTTTTTTTCTTCTTTTTTACTCTTCTAATAAATCTAGAAAATATTCAAATACATTTTTATATACATTGTTACATATTTATTTTTTTATTATATATAAATTACAAGTATATTAAGAGTTATGAACTTTGATCTTTTTACTCTGATTCTTCTCCGAAATTGCTCATGCATATGTTACTGTTAATGTATAGAAATCAATTATTCTGCTGATTATTTAGATATTGTGCAGATTAGTATAGATGAGAGATCTAATTAAGTGCAATCAATTAATTCATTTTTAAAATTATCCATGTATTCTATGAATTACTTAGATAATCTGCAAATTACCGCGATCATCTAAACATCACTCTTAAGATATTCATTAAAATAAAAATAAGAAAGTTCTGTACACTTAAATGAGCATATGAGGATATTTATGCACTTTTAGACATCAAAAATATTAAATTAATGTAACCATACAATTAATAAATTTGTTAATAAAATCAGTCATCAATCAATTGAAAATTAATAAGAATCATACGGCTTAAAGTATTGTTGCTCTTAAAGAAATCAACATTTTTCCTTTTCGAAATCAAAGAAACAACCTTATTTTTTCAAACAACAACAAGTTATTTAAAAAGATCAACTTTTCAAATATTAATTTTTAAACTTTAACGATATGGTTGCCATAGATGTGGCATTACCTAGCTAAAATGTTCGGAATTCCTAAGTCCAAGCATTAGCTTCATTTTAGCTTAGGAAATCATGTATTAATAGTTTTAAAGCTTCAGAAAAAAGTAAAACATTTAAGTTGAAATAACTTTTAATAGTCAAACTCAAGTATATTTTATAAGCAATTTTTTTAGAATTTTCTTTATTTTTCATTACTGTTTGAGTTGCTGTTGCAGATACAATCTTTTTAAAAGAGCACACAAAATTAAAAATACGTTCTTATATTCTTTCAAAAGTCACTCGGCTGCTAGGATTTTTCACCTTTCAGCACTACAAAGGGCGGAATTGATGGCACCTTATACAACGAAGCACCCGGTGAGTGGGCCATCGTAGCCCTGAGAGTGCATATTTGTAATCTAGAAGAAGGCACCAAGTAGACAACTCGCAGGCTTAACCTGCCACCCCAAAGATATCATTTCACATGGAGGACATTGCGACCACGACATATTTAATGCACTCCAGCCGCCACTAGCAACCACGACGGAGCTTTGAAAAGGTCGAGATTCGAACCCAACACTTTCCAATAAAAAGAACGAACGCCCTAATAGGCAAATTGCGGCCTTTTCTTTTAAAAATCGTTATAAATATCGGTTTACCAATTTCTATCCCATAAATCATCCTTTGTGCTACTGCTCTTAATAAATCCTACTACGAAAAATCTGAAGCATTTAAAATAGTCTCTCCTTTACTTAAAATGTCTTTCCTTTCACGTTCAAACATCAGCCACAGAGTGAATGAGACTATGGAAGGCATCCTGAGGCCTCCATTCACTGTCAAAGTGCGTCTTCTGAAGGAGTCTGCAAATGGAGTCCAACCATATCGCAAACGTGTTCGATTGGTGAGAGATCTGGAGAGATAGGAGGCCAGGTAAGCAGCTGTAAGTTTTTCAGGGCATGTTGGCTGATGCGAGCAATGTGCGGTCGGAAGTTATCCTGTTCATAATGGGCATTGGGCACATCCTCAAGGTGGGGAAGACCGCGGCACATCATTCAAGTAACATTGGGCTGCCATAGTTCTTTGTCAGGATTTAGGCCACGCTTCCACAGACGAGTCAGAAAACTATTCTTAAAGTTAACTTTCTTCCACAATTAGTAATGGTGTATAAAATATTTTTATGAACTTAATGAAATTTATGATTTATATGTTCCGAATTGTTTGGACTTTTCGAACATTATGAGGCCGCTTTAGAACTTCGAAAACTTTTTGAATCCTATTCCCTTTTAGTACCTTAGAAATCTTTTTAATAATTTTTTTGAACCTAAAATGCTTTTAAAAGCTAAGGTGCTTATTAAACTTGTATAAGCTGCCTGCCCGTATATAGTTATCAACTTTCGTACGATGCCATTTTTTTTCCTTTTCATAATTAAGTGTTCATACTATTTATATAATATTGCTTTCAATGTATATTATGTTTTTATTGCCATAATTACCCTAGAAATTGTTAACTGTCTTTTCATGGATTGTAAACTGTTTCTCCATTGTTTGTTGTATGTGTCATCATGTTATATTTTATTTTAACTCAGAGAAAAATTTTTCTACATGGCTCAGAGAAATTTGTTTTTTCTTAAATTATGCCAATGTAGGAAGAGAAGACAACTTATTTTTACATCACAGGATGTTGATAAGTAAACAAATTTAATACTATAAAATGATTTACGATATAGGAAAGGAAAAAAATGTTTAAGTCAGAATTCCAATTTTCAAGTCAATTATTTTAATTCAAATTTACTATCATAATTACGTTATACAATTATTTTAGTATTTGTTACAAATAACTCTAATAGAATTAATGAAAAATTTACGGATTAACTTATTTTTATAAATTTTTTTTTAACAAAAATATTCAGAACTGATTTTTAATTTTCTAAATATTTACATATTTATCTGATTATTTCCAGTTATTTTAAATATACATTTCGGATAAAACAAAATAATGTTTCGGATAAAACAAAATAATCTTAAATATAGATTTCTGGTATAATTTCATTATCAGTTGTTTGTGATTGTTGTTGTTGTTTTCTTATGACACTTGGACAAACCAAGCTCGCTTTTGCCTTTGGCAGTGCGAATTAAGTCAGTAGAGAGCGTCTTTCGTTTGGATCAGAGCACCACGAAGGTGAAAGTACGACTTTGCTCTATTTAAAGTGCCTCGTCATTTTGAACCACAGTCAGGTGATGAGGCCACACCTGAGCTGGCACCCTCCTCTCCACATCCACGCCACACCAGCGGAAGGGTTTGTGATTGTAAATAGCAACATTATAATAGAGATGAATAATCTCTTTTCAAGCATCGTACACCCAGCCATTACCCAGCATTGTATCTACTTTTACCATGAAATTTTGAAAAAAAAAATTTAGAAATTAAATTTTTAAATTTCAAGAGAAATGTTTAGCACTATTCAATTGATAGAGAGAGAAAATCCTAGCCATTCTTTAACCTACACTCAAAATTTGTTTATTCCTCCTCAAATTAAATAAAGTGAAATGAAAAGAAGGTTGTTTGCACTTTTACTTCTTGCTAAAGCAGCAATCAAAGTGAGGCAAACTTAGACGAGTTTTATCCATTGTAGAAAAAATCTAAAATAAAAAGCGGCAAACGTAAAAAAAGCGGAAGGAGCTGTGGCAACCTTACTGCACTTTCACGAGAGCAATTTTTATAAAATAAAATTATTTTATTAAACATAAAATTATTTTTATAATCAAAACTAGCACAACAGTCTCATTGTGCCAAGATCTACACTGTACATATCTGTTTTGTTGACAGAGGAACCTGGCGTGCGAAGCATATATTCCTATAACCTAACTAAACCCCAGTGTAGGGCCGTGGTAGCCTAGTGGTTAGGGTATCGGCCTTCCATCCGGAAGGGTGGGGTTCGATTCCCAATGCCGTTAAAGACCCACCGAGTACATGCAATATACGTGCTCGTTAAAACTGTGGAATCGAAAATCCTGTGGTTGGTCGTTGAGCAGTTACCATGGGTGCAATGGTCTGGAGAAATTGACTCCCCTTCAGATCAATGCCAAAATTGAGGGAGTAGACCCTTGGTGCTGCCATCCATCGGAGGATTTGCAAAGCAAAAGTCGTACTTTCACCTTTATTTTGCTCTGATTAAACGAAAGACGCTCCCAATTGACTTAAATTCGCATAGCCAAGGCATAGCAAGCTGGACTTGTCCAAGTGTCATTAGTAACAACAACAAACCCCAGTGTTTAGCTTCCAAGCATGCTTGGTATTCAGTTTTATCGCCTCATTAAATGGGTGAAAGACTGAAAATTATTTGTAACAATATAAATTAATGTTATGTATGCTATATGTAATTTTTTTATGTATGTTAATACTATGTAATGCATTGCTCAGTTTTAAAAAATTAAAAATTAGAAGACAAAAAGAATTGTACAAATGTTGAAAAGACATGAGGAAAATAAGTTATGGCACTGACACAAGTTTTCCTTTCAGTTTCCTCGTTAACATAGTCTTAAATAGACCTCTTATTTCAATATGATTCACAAATCATGGATTTTACTTGAAAAAATGAACTGCTTGCACTATTCAGAACACTTCCACAGCTGCGTACCTGAGCTGTTGGCTGTGGTGTTATACCGCCGAAACAAACGTGAATCTCATTTGGAAGAAGAAATTCAATGACACTTAAGATAAGCTACAGAAGAGCTACTGTAAAAATAGGTAAATAACTATCGATAATATCATTAAAAATGCTGAAATTTAATGTAACAAAAATAATTTAGAGTTTCTTTAAGATCTCTGAATATATCTTAATCTCTTTCAATGGCTGCCTCTGTCATTCACGGTCATTTGGGGGAACATTTGAGCTAGTCCTTCTCTTTCCTCCCTAACCTAGCAAAATCTCGAAAATTTCTTTGCTCTGAAGGAGAAAATATATAATTTCCTTGAAGTGTTTATTTACAGCTCAAAATGGCATTGAATTTTCGATAGAAATCAACTAATCCTATTATCGACCAATGTTTTTTCTTCTTTAATTTATTATAAATAGAATTAAGAACTTGATTTGTAGAACATTAAATGCGTAAGCGAATACATCGGATTTCATTTGTGAAAATCTAAAATCCACCCTTTTTAGGGAATACACTTTTCCACGGTTTTCTAAGCAATTGCATCCCACTAATTACCTTTTCTTATCCCACGGTGACGTTACAAGAACTCGACAATACCTGTACAAGCTTAAGTGCTGTCCATAATTGACACTGGAAATAATCGCTGATGACATAATGAGATATACGTGTGGGTGTGTGTTCAGCTTTTTTTCAATCAAGGGAAAAATTATGTAAATACTTCGCAAACATTGATGCATTTTGCAACTGTTAATCAATAAAATCTTGAAAACTGATTACCCCAATACTCAACTTATACTGGAAAGTTAATTAATAAGGACATATTTTTATTTTACATCAGTTGACTTAATTTATGCATTTTATTTCAATAAGAAGATTTAATTCATCCGGATGTTGTGGGTTTTTATTTTATTTCTTATATATTTTGGTTCTGTAGACTCACTCCGGAGTTTTTATAAAAGCTCCTAATTTTTTTAAAACATTCTTAAAAATTAATTTTTGCTTATACTACGAAAAACTGATCATGCTTCCTTAGTTAAACTTTTTTTTCTTCATTTCTTAATATGTTAAGTCATAAAATTTACGCAAAAATTTGTACCATTTGGCTAAAAATTCTTCCTTTATTGATTTTGTAAGAATATTAAATTCCCTTTCAGAAATTAAAATAATCCATTTTGCATGATAATTCTTCTAATCATTATTTTTTAATATATTTTCAAGCAAATACTCTTCAATTTTATCTAAAATATAACCTACCACATAAACTACAGCATATTTGACCCTTTTATATCGAAGATTATATACTCATAATCTCAAGATAATAGTAAAAGATCTTTTATAATTATCTTGTGAATCTCACAAACAGTATTTAATATTATGTATTTCACCCTTCTTCCATTGATTGCCACAGTAATTAGTTCGCTAATTTACACTAATTATACTATTTTGCAAGAATTGTTTTAATGTAAAAGAGAAAAAGGAGCAAAATAATAATTTAACGATTATTGCGAATGCTACAATCTTTTACTTTAAATAAGGAAAATGAGCAAATTTAATATAGGGTGACTAATTATACAAAATATTACTGTAGATTCATTGCAAAGAATAATTTCTTCACATTTTTTTTCTATTAAATGCAATGTTAAATATTTCGCTTGTTAAAATATAAATTTGTTCTAATTTCAAAATGAAATTATTTTTGGAGACCAGATAGACAGTTTTCTCAGGAACAATATTATTTCAAACAAATTGTTATAAAAGGATGATCTCGTTCCAAGATCTTTAATTTAGCTGAGGTGGCTCGCGAGTGGAATTATTGTAGGAATTTATATTTTAAAAATATAAGATACATTTAAAGAGAATTTAGATCTTTCTTTGATCATAAATGAATGAGAAAAAAAATTTTTGCTAGCAAAATAAAACAAAATTTTTTCCAATTACACGCAATTTGGGTACTTCATCTTTTATCAAGTATAAGGTTTCTTCCTGCTTATCAAAGTATTTTATTATTTAGTTATAAGGCACAAGAAGGTCATCATTCTAAATGCCCCAATACAAGTCACAGACGATAACATTCACAGCATGTTATCATCCAGCAAACAAGACATCCTAACTGATGCCCACATAAAAATAATGGAAATTAAAACACATAGATCAAATGATAAACTGCAGCACCTAATACTAGAAGTGGACTGTGCTACAGAACACCCACTCCTAAAAACAAAGACCATACACTTTGGTTTTAATAAAGCCTATATCAGACCATACAAGCGCATTATACGGTGCTTCAACTGCCACGACTATGGTCACTTGAGCTCAAACTGTAAATACAGAAGAGTCTGCGGCAAGTGCGGCTATAACCATACTGAAGATGAATGTAAGGCGAAGTTTCTGGAATGTATTAATTGCTGGGTTGCCAATAGAAATGGAGCCAATTACCCCACGAATCACACAGCGTTTTCAACACAATGTCAAGTTTATCGTTCATATCTACTCCAATCAAACTAAGTTACCAACAACTTCAAAAATTTTAACATGAGCAGTCATAACAACCAACCCACCAACGACCCAACACATAGAGATAATCTTCAGTCCCACTACAGCCCTCCAAAAACCACTATCATCCAAATCAACTTGATGAGATCCAGCGCACCGACTGACCAACTACAAATCATTGCAAATACACATAACGTCGCTATCTTCGCCATCCAAGAACCCCACCTGAACAAGGACAACAAAATACTGGGCATACCAAGCTCGTGGACATACTGGCTCACAGGCAATGCCAAAGCGGGAATAATTGCAACAGCTAACATCAACCCTATCCTACTCTGCAAAACCAAAACAGCAATAGCAGTTAAAATTTCAGTAGCCAATGATCCGATCACCATCATCTCAGCTTACAGTCCACCAGTTAATCACAGACATAGGGATCGACAAACATCTCAACCAACCATCATGGACACTATCCAGGATCTCGAACACATACACAGTAAACTAGGCAATGAGGATTACCTCATATTGGCAGATCTAAATGCGCACCATATGCTCTGGGGCTATAAAGACAACGACTCTAGAGGAGAACAACTATTGGAATTCATAACCATTAACAACCTCCACCTACTGAATACAATGGGAGCTCCACCGACCTTTCTTTCCTCAACTCACGAAGGATGGCCAGATATAACAATTGCTTCAAACCCGGTATTGGCTACAAAATGTACATGGGAAGTACTAGACCTCGAATCCTTAAGCGACCATAAATACATCCAGATCCAACTCACCAAACCTCCGGACACACATATAATCACAAGATTTAAAACAAAATATGGGAACCATAAAAAATTCATAAATAGTCTCCGTCCTTTCATACCAACAATAATACAAAAACTCTTAGACTGCTGCACAAAACTCCAATTGGATGAAGCCACTTTAGCACTACAGGACCAACTTATAATTAGCTGTACCAAAGCTTATAAAAAAGCAAAGCATAAACATAACATCTTACCCAATTGGTGGACTCCGGCAATGGCAAACAAGAAAAGAGAACTCAACTCCCTCAGACGCCAAGCACAACGGGCAGACAACGAATGCAAAGCCAGACTCTATCTTACATATAAAAAGGCTAAAGCTACCTTTATTAAAGAAATTAGATCTGCAAAAAGAGCCTGCTGGCGCCAAATTTGCACATCCGCTACAAACCCATATGGGAAAATCTATAAAGCTACATTTAAAAAATCTGCATCCCCATCAAGTTTGTTTAGCACAGGAACCCAAACGGGCAATTCAATCACTTTTGCAAAGAAAATCCTGGAAGAACTTTTTCCCCATCAAGCATCTACCATCTACCCATTTAGCTGCCTGGAAGATAATTCAGAACCAGATCTCAGCCAAGGAGAAATCACTCGAACAATAACATCTCTCCCAAATGGAAAAGCTCCCGGACCAGATGGAATAGACAATATCATCCTTAAAGTAATCCACCAAAACTTCCCAGCACTGTTGACTACGTTCCTCCAGACTTGTTGGAAACTTAACCATTTCCCGCAGAGCCTAAAATTCGGAACCATCATTCTCTTCTATAAAGAAGGGAAAGACACAAACCAGGTAAAGTCATACAGACCGATTACATTATTACCAACATTGGGTAAACTACTAGAAAAGATAATCACTACAAGACTCACTTACTACCTTGAGAATAACCATCTTCTTCATGATAGCCAGTTCGGTTTTAGACGAGGGAAGTCAGTGGATGATGCACTACAACACCTCATGCAAAATATCAACGCAGCCAAAACATCGGCTAAACATTGCTGCATTATCTCCCTTGACATTAAAGGAGCCTTCGACTCAGTCCCGCATAATTCCATCATGCAGGCCCTAGACAGCAAAGGTTGCCCCTCGAAAATACGTAATATCCTTATCAGTAACCTGGAAAACAGAGAAGTAGCGATAAACACAAACCAAGGTCTGGCAATACAAAAGCAATCAATAGGATGCCCACAAGGATCATGCAGCGGCCCAATTATGTGGAATCTGCTAGCAGACGAACCTTTGCAATTTAACTGGTCCTCAATTGGGAAAGACATCGACCCAAACTCGCATATCACCCTCCAGGCCTTTGCAGATGATTTCACATTTGTGGTCGCGGCCAATAGCGAGAGAAAATTGGGCAGACTAGCCACAGAAGCTCTCAAGATTTTCAGGAAGTGGACCTCCAACCATAAATTGGAAATTTCAGTAGACAAGTCACACTATATGCTGTTTACAAAATTACAGTGTGGCCCCCAGATCTACTGGGACAACCTAAAAATAAAAAGAGTTAAATCACTCAAACTGTTGGGCGTCATAATAGACGAAAAATTTAACTGGTCTACTCATATTAAAAATCAAGGAGCCAAAGCCTCTAGAGTACACCAACAGCTCCTACGGCTGGCGGGATCCACCTGGGGTTTCTCCCAAAAACACAGAGCCATCCTCTACAAATCAGTTGCCGAAAGAATAATGGCCCATGGGGCAATGATATGGGGTAGGAATCTACGTGTAAAAAATAAGCTTTTACTGGACAAAATCCAAAGAAAATTCCTCCTCAACATTACGGGAGCCTTTAGAACAACGGCCACTTCAGCTCTCCAAGTAATTACAGGGATTATGCCCCTACACCTTTTCATCGAAATGGAGGCCAAAACCAAATACGCAATCAAGCAAACCTGTACAAATCTTATTGAAGAAAAAATCTCCAAGCTCACTATCCACCCAGGAAACTTCCAAGTAGACAACCACATCAGTCTAGGAGATGACCAACACTCAAAAAGGGATCAGACCATCTGTCAGATATATACCGATGGCTCCATAATGGAAGAAAATGTGGGAGCAGCCTTTGTAGCCATCTTAGACGGTAATATCATCCACTTTGAGAAATTCAGGCTGAATCCAAACAACACTGTCTTTCAGGCGGAACTGTATGCCATTCTAAAAGCTGTAACCTGGGCAAAGACAAGAGAAGAGAAAAGCAGCATATGGTCAGACAGCCAAGCAGCCCTCATGGCCATAAGCAACCCCACCACAACAAGTCCACTGGCCCGCGAAATTCAACGAGAGATCAACATCACCAACAACCTACATCTCGGATGGGTTAAAGCGCACGTTGGACAAGAAGGCAACGAGACCGCCGACAGATTGGCAAAAGATGCCACAACAGCGACCAAACTTCAAGTAAATCTGCCCACCCCAAGATCTTTTTACAAAAAGGAGTTCAAAACAAAGGCCATCCAATCCTGGCAACTGTCATGGGACCAAGCTACTACAGGTCGCTTGGTACATGATATAATTCCAAAGGTTAAACCTAATAACCAATGCTGGCCAAGACAGATTACACTGTTCGTCACGGGACATGGTCCATTCCCGAGCTATCTACATAGGATTGGTGCTCGGGAAAGCGACAACTGTGCCTGTGGTCATACGGGTGATCCACTTCACTATGCCACATCGTGCCCATTCACCAGCTCCTGGCATTTTACTTCCCCCAGCGAAAACCTGAGAATAGAATGGTTGAAAAATGTTATCCACCATCCGCAAGCGAAAGCCAAAATCATCTCGCTGATAACATTCCTCTCAGAGCACAGGGAGCTAATAATCCCTGAACGATGAGAGCCCAAGAACCAATGAAGAAGAATCAATGAAGCAGTGAGGCAACTATCCTACAACGCTGATTTGAGCTGTTGCGTTGGGAGCTCGAGACCACAGGCAGGGGTGGCGCTTCCCTGCTGATGCTTCCTTCTTTCTCTCCAGCAGACTCCACCCAAACTGGTAGAACCCTCCCTGGGTTAGGTACAGGGAGTCCTGCTGGCGTTCACGTTCACAGTAACATTTCAGTATACTGACTTGAGATATTCCCTTTTTATCTCGCTAAAAGTCATGAGATTTTGAAGATAATGATCTAATTATGAAATATTTTAAAAGAGCAATATTTGATGCGATTTTTTTATATATATTTACGTGCATCTTGGGAATTTTATATTTTCTTATTAAAATTTCACGCATTTATTTTAATCAAAATTTTAGTTGATTTCAATTGCTGAATGATTTTTGTAGTTGTTAAACTGATTTTTTAAATTCATTTTTAAAGGATTTCACATTAGTTTGTACACATAATAATGCATCTCTGTAATTTTTTCCCCTTTTTTCAATGCTTATTGCATTTTAGCCATGGAATATCCTTATAATACTTGTTCATATATGATTTTTTTAAAATTTTTTTCTGTGCATTTCGCTATGGAAATCCTTGATTTGTGGAATCAAGATTTATATTTAAAGTTAACAATTGAAGATGAATTAGTGTCTCTCGATGATGTTAATATATAAGATTTGAAAGGAGACATCAAACATGAGCCATAAAAAGAGATATCAGCGAATGGATGCACAGTCAATGACGTCACATTTCTTTGGGGGTCAAAGTGTCCTTCGACACTTCAACATAAGGCGCCCTTTTCTTCGCAATCCTTGGGTTGCCTTGAGTTTTTTCCATCGGTAACTTTTGAAATTTTAACCCATGTAGTATTTCACTTTGACCTTAAGACAACTCTTTGCTCTGTAATGTAGACGAACCAGGAAAGATGAGAAACCGAACTACACAAAAAATGGGATGGCTAAGGGGTGTAACATCTAACCATCCTTGTGTCCTTGCCGAAATGGTTGGGTGAACCCCAGGGGGTTGAGTTTTTTATTACTTAACTATTTTCAATCTGTCATATTGCTCTCTTAGTTGAGGGGCGGACACCATAAAAGTGTGCAGATATCCAATATTTTCATGATATTTTCTTTGGTAGAAAGGGGCGCTTTTGTAATTAACGTTCCATGTAACTCAGGAAATTTAATTTTAGCTAGAAATAAAGATATATATATATATATATATATATATATATATATATATATATATATATATATATATATATATGTATATATATTATATATATATATATATATATATATATATATATATATATATATATATATATATATATATATATATATATATATAAACCATTTAATATATTAATGTATTCTCATTATAAGCTGTTCATAAAAATATCAAACTTTATTTTAAACATTATTTAATTTAACATGTAAATACATGTTATTTATACATTACGTTATTTTTCTCCATAAGTCAATAACAAAGAACGTTATAAAGCAAGTTTATGAGCTTAGTTGCGATAAAAAATTT
Source organism: Latrodectus hesperus (assembly GCA_037975125.1). Taxonomy (NCBI): domain Eukaryota; kingdom Metazoa; phylum Arthropoda; class Arachnida; order Araneae; family Theridiidae; genus Latrodectus; species Latrodectus hesperus. The sequence goes on along the minus strand of JAJQOW010000793.1, from coordinate 53,194 downwards.
CTTATCCTATAAGTACAAAAATAAAAAGTTATATTCCATTTTACAAGTATTTAAAAATATTTTAAAAGTCTGTGAAAGTTAATAAACGTTTTGTTTTATGCATACAAATTTTTTTATTATAACATTTTAAAAACTATATTATTTTAGAAACTAGCATTTTATAGTGTATGGAATACATTACAGGCAATATAAAGTTACATTTTCTTCTTCTTCCAAGGCACTACAGCCTGTTACAGACCAAGGCCATACCTAACAGTCGTTGCCATTTGTTGCTATCCATTGGAAAGCTCCTCCAGTTTCCCATATTTAAAACATATATAAACCATCCTTTTTAAGACTCGATTGTAACTGTGGCCTATGGATCTGTGAATTATTTTAAAAATATCAATATGATTTGTAATTAATTAAAAGGATGAGATGATATTTTCTTTTCTTCAATAACGAATAAATAAGAGTTAGAAATTAAGTCAAAACAATAAAATTTACTTCTTTGAAATCAGTATCTTAAGATATACCGCGAAATATTTTTTGAATTGTAAAAGGCAAAGATAGATGGAGAAGAACATATTTGGAATTTCATAAAAGGGGGAGACCGAGGCGTAGCAACATAGGGGCTATCATAGCCTGGGTGCAGGGTTGGGCGCCAAATAATTTCAAAGATTAACATTTTCAGAAAATTTCAATCTTAGTTTCATCGTAATGTCAGTTTTATTCAAAAAAATAAATTTTGCATTTTATAATTATTATGTCATGTCCGAAAAGAATATTATATATGTATATAAGATCGAATAATCAGACTTGAAAAAGAGAAAAGGTTGTGGATGAAAATTGATGGAGGAGCATCTGAAGTTTACTGTAAACAAAACAATCACGCTTATATTTCATTATTAATAATATTTTTGCATAGCTTAGTTCCTTTTACTTTTTTAAACCATCCTTTTGATTTTTCATTGTTCATTTTTTTAATCCTTTACTTTTTTATTTTATAATAAGCTTGAGGTTTTTAATAAAAATTGTTTAGGCTACAAATCTTGTGTATGTGTAAATAACGAAAATATCGAAAATATCTTAATTTTTTTCATACAAAATTTCTGGAATATTAGATTGGTCATTTTTATGCATATAAGAGTGTTTTATTTTAGAATAAAGTTATTTACCAAATTATTTGTATTAATTGTATATGGTAATATTTGGATCTATTCACTGAGGAAAATTACAGAAGAGTTAAGCTCATGAAATACACCTTACTTAATTTGTGAATACATCAAGATTCACAGTGGCCTTTATGAGTCATAATTGTTTCACAGGTGGTCTTAGTCAATTTATATGCTAATGAAAGTGGTAACAATAATATTAACAAAACAAATAAGTTTGTTTTACTTAAAATAAAAATAAAAAAAACGTTCAATGAATATTATTTCCACTCAAATCCTATCAACATGATAATTATTCAAAAATATAAAACGTAAAAATATTTGTCGAAATTTTAGCATTTTCAAATATTATTTGACTTGCTATTTAATTTCTCGTAAACAATATTTCGTAATATTACTCATAAGCAATATTCATAATGCATAACAAGCAATATTTCGTTAATATTTTTGATTTCCTTTTATGATAAAAAAATGTGGGAAAAAATTTAATCTTATTTTGACTATAATAACTTGATAAAAAATTATTTGCAAAAAAGAAAATTTCATAAAACTGAAATATTATTAAAGAAAACTTGTAATAATTTCAATCGGCTAATAGTAACAGACACAAAGATCAGTTTCAGTTTTTATTGAAGCTTTGTGGAATTATATTATCCATTGTTCTGAAATAAAAATAAATAACCCTTGTTTTATCTTAAACTTTATTGTAGCCTTTTTAGCCCGCCACACATGATAACACTTTTCTGCTTGGATCTGTTGAAGGGGGTAGAAAGCAAATAAGCACACTCTTCCTTCGAATTCTGCTGACCACAGTAGGGGAGGCACATCTGGAGTGGGAAGTTATTTTTAAGGGTGCCATTTTTAAACATTTATTGCTTTTGGCTTAAAATGTGTGCCTTGTAAATGGAAATCGAAAATCGCCAAAAATTTCAATCATTTCAAAGAATTGTTCAGTCACTTTTATGACTTGACGTATTTAAATGTGTCTTTTTAGTATTTATTGCTGTACTCATTTGTCTGCTTGTAATTTCTACCATTAAATATTATCATAGTAAGTTAAGTAAATTGATTAAATTAAGCACAGAAGTATTATTGGCTGTTGCTTTGGACTGTGATGATGGTGAAAAGAAAGCAAACAATAAAAAAGAAATGGGCAAAAAAATTGGCTGCTCCAGCGTGAAATTCTTTCACATCTAAATTTGATTACAGAAATACAGTCGGAAGATAAAAGATTTCTGTAATTACATGAGGATGAATGAAAAATTGTATGCAACGTTGTTGGATAAGGTAACATCACTTTAATTATAAGAAAAGATAAATCAATGCTTTCATCTTTAAGTTCTCATGAACCATTCAGTGCGCCTTTGTGCTTTCTGGCAACCGGTATAAGTTAAAGAGCCTCATTAGTACATCAAAAAGTTTATCTATCTAGTAAAGAAATCCTTACAGTCATATGTTGTATATTTTATTAGTAGACATAAAATAAATTATTAATTTGTTATATATTATTCAAGTATTCTTAGATTTTATAATATTTTCTTCGATGATTTTTAAATAAAATAGAAACAAATTAACATTCACCAAAAGATAAATCGCAACTGAAAGTGCATTTAATTTCAATTTCGCTTAAAGGTAAATAATTTTCTTTAATTTTTATTAATCAATTTATTATTTTTAATTATTTCATTTTATTATTGTTTAATTGTATACTGAATATTTAAAGAAAACAACAGAATAATCTCAACTAACACCTTTATATTATTGTTTAAACTTAATTCATATTTAAAAATATCGAAAATTAAAATTTTAAAATGGCTATTTTGAAGATTTGTGAGCATTCTGAAATAAAAAATATATTGCTTTCTAATAAAGATTGTTATAAAATTTCGTAGTGAAATTTTACGTTAAATGTGTAATTTTATCTATTCATTCAGATAAAGAATAATTTTGCAAAATAAATGATTTAACTTACTTCATCACCATTCTCAAAAAAACTTGTGTCCAAATTCATAGAAGATACTTCAGCACGTGGAATTGCAGTTTCGTCTATAAATGATATATATTCAAAGTACCATAAAGTCGGCACACATATGCATCCTCCATGCTTACACCACTTTTTTTCGATTCATTAATTTTTCTCTTTTATAGGTTCTACGGAGGGCATTAATTTTTTCCTTTACTTCGTTAATGGAAGCCTTTTCATCTATCTTTTTTAAATATTTCTAATAATTTTTCGCAAGCTAACTTTCTTTTTATTTTATTTGTGTAATTCACACTCATATTTACCACAAATAAGGCTAATCCTTATAGACTTCAATAAATTCCTGCAGTATTTACTTCATGGACATTTTTAAAAAGTGGATCTAATGTTCGTGACGTGTTGTAAAACGTGAATCTAAGTTTCAGTAAATCAGAATGTTCCAACATTATTTTTCCCAAATGTCGCCAAGAATTAATTTGCAGCCCAGTGGGAACAAACACGCGACAAAAAGAAGCAATTGTTTACTCGCTGTAACTAACCCCTGTTGGTAGAAAAATCAGAGCTTGTTTCAATTTTCTTGAACCTGTCCAACTTCCCCACACAAGGTACAATTTTTTTCAAAATACCAGTTTTCCAAGCAAAAATCCTATCGTGTGGGGTGGCGTTGAGTTGCAGAGGTCCTGGCGACTCAGCAGTGACCTTGGGAAGGGCTGCCGGGAGAGTCCATTAGGAAAGGGCCTCTAAATAATAAGAGACAATTTTTCAGAAAATTTAAATTTTATTATAATCCAAATACCAATTTTATGCAGGAAAAATTTTTGCTTTGAAAATCTGATAATAAATAATCACATTCAGAGGCCAAATTATGAATTCATCAGCCGAAACAATATTAACTACATTATTTTGATTAAATTATGTTTATTTGCTTAATAATTTTCCAAGGCATGCAAGTTGATTGGGACCTCCTATAAAAAAATTAGGATTCATAAAGAATATAGTGAATCTTGCTGCATTCATTAAGTTAAATAAGGTAGATCCCATCAGCTTAACATTTTAGGATTTCCCTGAGCCATTGATCTATAAATCAAGATATGTAAACACCAATATAAGTAATACTGTAATTTAATAAAATATTTCAAATGCATAAAAATGGAATGACCAGTATAATATTTGAAAAATTTTATAAATCTTATAAAATATTTTCGTTATTTACAGATACGTAAAATTTGTAATACAAAATAATGATATACAACTATAAAGCTTCAGCAAAGTACATACAAATTTTTAAAAAAATCATGGTAATTAAAAACAATTTAAATGTTTAAGTTTTAAACATATAAATTTAAAAAATCTAAATGTTTAAAATCTAAACATTTTGAATTTTATTTGGAGGACATATTGCTACCACGTCATATTTTATGTATTCCAGCCGACTTTCAAGCAGCGGTTGGGTCAGATTCGAACCGATTACCTTCTAATAACGAGAGTGAACGCCTATAAAAAATTAATTATAGAGATCTAAATATAATTTCTTGTATGTATTTTAGACTATATATAATTTTCCAATATTTATACTATTCAATTAATTTAAACAACCTATTATTTCGTTATTTACCAATAAATGGTTATTTAATTTAAAAATTTTAAGCTATAGATAAAGAAATAAATCATTTGCAGTTTCTCTGATTAAGATATTATTTGTTTATTTCTTTAATAATATTATCTACCAAACGAATTGCTTTTTCTGTGTGAACTCAAAAACTAAATATCTTTAATAAAATATTATTTCTCGTATTATTTTTAAAGTGTATCAAAAATTAACTTTTTTTGACACATTAGGAACTTATTCTTTTATCCTTAAAAAACTATCTATATTTTATTGCAATATATGTGGAACTAAAATTATCTATTTTCATTAAATTGTGAAATTTGAATCATGGTTTTCAAATCTTTTTCAGTCGTCTTGAAATGTATTATTGCAATTCAAAAAAGAAACAAAACATTTCCTTATTTTTTGCACTAGTAAAAGCACTAAAATGATGCAGGAAAATAACATAATTATGTTGTGTTGTCTTCTATTCTCACACACATTTTACTTCATGTAAAATGGAAAGACATAAAATTGTATCATCTTGGATGTTAATTTTTGTTCGGAGTCTGTATGTTCCAGTCAAGTTTTTCTTCTAATTTTTGCATACGAGAGTAATATTTTTCAGTAACTTGTAAGCAAAATTCTTCGTAAATCTATAAATAATCTAGATGGGACTCTGTTTTACAGCAGATTTGAACATTGAACCTTCTACTTCAAAGAAACTGTACTTTCTGTTAACCAAGTGGAATGAAGACTTTTGTTGGTTTCATTATTTGCGTTTTATATGAAAGGTATCTATTATTATAACATGCATCACTTTTTAATAAAAGAATCTTAAATGTCCAGTTTTTCACATGAATGAAACAACAAAATAATTATGTTTTTGTTGCTTATGACACTTGGACAAGCCCAGCTCGCTACGTCTTTGGCTGTGCGAATTAAGTCAATAGAGAGCGTCTCTCATTTGGATCAGAGCACCACGAAGGTGAAAGTACGACTTTGCTCTTTTTAAGGTGCCTCATCATTTTGAACTACGGTCATCTGAGCCCTCCCACCAGCGGAAGGACTTTGGACGTCACATATTAACGTGGACACGTCCCCAACCCACGGAGTTCCAGCAACCCAGTGAAGGAGAGTACACCGTGGTCACCCTCCCAACCACTGCCCGCGGCAAATGATGCTTCACTTTGCTGAGCTTACGGGAAGCGGCGTGAAGCTACTGAGCCACTGGAGCTCACAAAATAATTATAGTTATACCTAGTAATAGCCTTTATTTAATTTTGGACATTTATTTTTCGTATTTTAAGCTTGGACAATCGATAAAGCTATAGAGATTGCTAGGACTATCTTCAACAGCTTCGTGGACCATTAGGGTTTTTTCACATACTCCATAGACACGACATCATCATCATCATCAAGCTTGGACATAAAATGTGCCGCTTAGAAGACAGTTGAAGAGTATTTTTTCCTCATTATTTTATTTTCTTGACGCAAATTTTTAGCTTCATTATGGTTGTAATTATAATATTATTAACTTACGTAACCTATTTTTATGATCTGCTAGATTTTTTCAAACTGGCAATTTGCACAATGGAGCAAAAAATGGGTGTGCCATCTTCGCTCCGGAAGTGAAAAATAAAGAATACACACTCAGAAAGAAAGGAGCTTCTGGGCTCGAAATATGATTTGAACCAGGGACCCACTGTTTCGACGATTGGGACACTAACTACTGCGCCATCAGCCGGCAACAAAATTAAAATTCCAACAAGACATTAAATGATTCCCCTAGAAATAAAGAAAAACGAATTATTTTTCGTTATGCATGCACCAGAATTAAAAATATTATAATAAATAGCAGAGTATTTTTTCTATTCTTTTCTTAAAAAGAGAAATAGCTCATCAATATTTACATAAAAGCAAACTTCTTATGCACTTCAAAATTAGATTTTAAACAGAAGGTTAGAGAAGTGCTTCCCTCCCCTTCAGAAGAAATAGCTACAACTTAAATTCTTTGCTACCGCGTACTTTCTAATTTTATGTTTTTATTCGTCTGATCTTCTCTTCTTTTGATTCATTTGATTCGATAATATCGCCTTTTGATTCATTTAAGAATTATTTTATCATTTTTAAATCTGATTTTGCAGTTTGCAGTAACTATGTTTGTATCGAGTCTATATAAATAAAATTCTTTTATCATCAAGGGGCGCTCCGTGGTGGCTGAGTGGCCAAAGCATCACTCCGCTAATCGCTTGAGAGCGTAGGAGTGTGGGTTCGATTCCCACCGTGGCCCTGGGTGTTATCTTCGGTGGTTGTACATCTGTCATTGTGCTATTTGTCCTATTATCGACGAAGACTTACAAGCGGATCTCAAGAATCAAGCATACAAGTCTGAATATATGTAATAAATAAATTATCATCAAGTTTTTATTAGGGTTGAAGTGAGCATTGAATAAAGCGAATCTTTTTTTACTGAAATGTTGACATTTAATTTAACTCAAAACATTAGCCATGCTTCATTTCCATATTATATATATATATTATTATTATTTTGTGTGTGTGTGTAATATCAGCATCTGAAATTAGTTTAAGCCGAAATCAATAGTGATTTACAATTATTGTATTATTACTGATGAAGTGATTGTTTAGGACTTTTGTCTTCTTCAAAAGAATAAACAACTTTTCCTCCGTTTTAAAATTCTCATCACAGCTCATCTACTTCGAGTGGAAAAAATATGCACGGAATTGGATCTGCAGTTCTGATCTTCGACACAAGAGCTCTTGGATTCGATTCCCATCTCGGTTAGGGATATTTGTATAGTTTCAGAATCCGCTTAAACTATAAGTCTTGGTTAAATTAATCCTTAGGTGAAACAAATGGTTGTTTAACGATAAACACCACAGGATCCCGCATCAAAATTAATTTTCATTATGAAATTTTTAATTATATTCAATGGAAAATTATGTCTTTCTGTATTTCGTTTTACTACACCTTTTATTTAAGTGCAATATACTATTTAGGCCGCTCAACTTGTCTAGTGGTCAGCGTGCCTGACTGCGGATAAGGAGGTCCTGGGTTCGAATCCCGGTTCAGGCATGGAAGTACTTTTTTTCTCTCTCTATCTATCCTGTCTTTGTCCTTTCCTTGTATGAATGTGGAGTGAATGGTTGCCTACCCTATAAATGGGTACCTATGGCATGTGTGTACTGAGGAAGTCGGACTCCACACCAAAATGTGGTTCAGTTGAAAAAGTGGAGCAGCGCACCCCATATTACTAGCTTGGCTAGCACACGACAACAACATCCCGAATGGATTTCTCTATAGGGTAGATAAAACGTAACGTTTTTGGTTTCATTCGGGTCAAAAACTTTATAATTCTCTGTTTTATATAACCATCTAACACTTCTCTGTATTCTTCAAATTGGAATTTCTGAAGAATATTCTTCCTTACCGGCCAAATCTTGCTTTAGCGATTTCTCTTTTGTTATCTAAATTTTGTTTATCTTGTTTACAGGGCAATCGAACAGTGTATCTTCGAATTTCATATTTAATTTTTGACTCAAAATCAGACGTAACTTTATTTTCGAAAGAATTATCTTCGGTTAGATTTGTTAATTAAACCAGAGTTTCTCAAAAATTTTCTATTTCTTTCGAAATTAAATTTTTTTCTACTATTGCATTGAATATGAGAAAGTGTGATAGTCAATTTTTCTGCCTTGCAAAACTCCAACCAAAAATACTTTCAACCGCTACGAGATTTTTATTCAAATATTTGATTTTACCTGTCACAATGTTGTAACAGTTAACAGCCCCTATCAAAACAGTTAAGGCTCAAAGCAAATAGAAGAGTCAGCAAAGGTATAAATTCTTAATTCTATATTTTCATCTACTTCTTTTGCTTCAGGTTGTAATATGTCTGATCTTGATATTTCATCTCTGACTAAAACTCCTATTTTTTTTTCAATTAGGAAAAATCTGTGGTCTGTCACACAAACTACATTATAAATTTTGTTTATATCTTTTTTGCTTCTGAAAGTAAAAACCGATAATTTTTCTTCTTATTTTCACGGGATTTAACATGTCAACAAGTTTCTGACAAATAATGTCAGCATTGAGCCGCCATCTAACAATAAGTGAGTAATTAATTCTCTACTTTTCGATTTGACTTTTACACAAGTTTGCAATATTATTTTATTCTTTTCATTAGTGCGAAACCGCAGAAATTATTGACAGCTCAACTTCTGATTCACAATTTTTATTTTTATCCTTTGACGATTTAAAACAAACAGTCTGATGGTTTTTGTCACCGCACGTGTTATAAGTCACTACCGATTTGCAATCTTTAATTCAATGCTTTACACTAAGGCATAAAGAACATCTGCCGAAAGCTTTTTACTTATTTTCTTTTCTTCGACGCTCAAGTTGCAGTTCATCGTCGATTGTTTCTTTCTACCAAACAAGTGATAAATATTATTTTGAGGAGCAAGTGAAAAGCCAAAATTGGGTGATTCAGCCTTTTTGAAGGGTGAGGTGGATCTGGAAGTGAGAGTTTTTCAAATGGCTTGGGCCAAAGTGCAAGTGTTACTCTGTTTTTTTTATTTAGGTTTCAATAAAGTTGAACAATTTATGAATACTGGGAGAGGACGAATCATTTATATATTGTCAATTATTTTTAAGGTTTGCTACATTTCTGAACTGTTCAACCGGGAAACCGGAATACTCCCCCGCTACCATTGCGGGTGTTCAAGGGCACACACACTTGGTGAATTTTTAGTGTTTTAGATTGTAGTTTAAGGCCGACCGATGGCTGAGTGGTTAGCGCTCCTGACTCCTGAGCTGTGGGCACGGGTTCGAATCCCTGTTCAGGCATGGATCTTTCTTTCTCTGTGTTTCTCTGTCCTTTCTTCTGTGATGATGAGTGAATGTGGCCCACCCTATAAACATGTTTGTGGTGGTATGGCGCGGGCAACCCTACTCGCCTCCGTGACTTGATTCACAGGTGCCCGCTGGGTAACGACAAATGAGTAGCAGTTTCTGGCCTTGTTGTGGCATAGGGTTCATCTCCCAAGAGCCCGCCATTGGAGAAAAAAGATTGTAGTTTATGTGATGTGAGTCAGTATTTACTTATTAGGAACCTAAACTACGGGCTAATAATAAACGATAAGCATTTAAATTTAAATATCTTATTTACTACACGTTATTATTTATGAGTTACTTAAGTAAGAAAAAGCACTTTGAATGAGGAATAAGTTTTAGCAATATATACATGAATTACTTCTCATTAGCCAGGACGATTTTAGAAAAATAATCGATTTTAGAAAGATTTCATCTTATAAAATTTTTCATAAGCTATTCCCTTACCCATAGATTTTTATATCAAATCTTTATCGCCAACCCACTAGCAATGTTTATAAAAAAATATTCCCTGCTGGTGTTGATGCCCTAGTTAAGCAGGATGTATATTCAGCAATCTTGATCAGATTGAGATCTGCAATGGGATTATATTCTTGAACCGATCAAACAGTCCGAGCCATTTTTTTCTCTTGAAATAACCATTCTCGCTTTTGTTTTTTTCAATTTGATGTAAATACTCTTTATCAAACACAACTTTGCACATGATCATGATGATTGGCGAGACAAGACAATATCATATTGTTGATCTTATCAAGTGGTAGCTAGGCTGGCATTATGGGGTGCGCTTCTCCACTTTTCCAAATGATCCATAATTAGGTGTGGAGTTAGACTTCCTCAGTACACACATGCCATAAGTACCCGTTATAGGGTAGGCAACCATTCACAACCCATTTATAGATGGAAAGAACAAAGACAGGATAGCTAGAGAGAGAAAGTACATCTTAGCCCGAACCGGGATTCGAACCCAGGACCTCCCTATCAGCAGTCAGGCATGCTGACCACTAGACAAGTTGGGGGCCAGACAATATGATGATATTACTTATTAGCAGATCCAGGGCTCAACTTAGCCTAATTGTGGCCCATGGTAAAAACTTCCTTGGGGTGGCCTTCTATTTTACAACAATAAACTTCCTATTCGATTTGGCAAACTATTCTATTCAATTGACAATGTAAAATAAACCTTTTCATTTGATTTGTGAAATCCTTCGTATGTGGGTGCTTGGGACAACTGCCCCATATACCCTTGCCTTGTCACAGTCTGAGCAGACCATCACTCTTCTATGGTTTTCACTTTTCATACCTACAGAAACAGTTCATTCATTCATTGTCGTGTGCCAGCTAGGCTGGTAACATGGGGTGCGCTGCTCCACTTTTCCAACTGAACCCTATTTTGGTGTGGAGTCCGACTTCCTCAGTACACACATGCCATAGGGACCCGTTTATAGGGTAGGCAACCATTCACACCTCATTCATACAAGAAAGGGACAAAGACAGGATAGATAGAGAGAGAAAGTACATCCATGCCCGAACCGGGTTTCGAACCCAGGACCTCCTTATCCGTAGTCAGGCACGCTGACCACTAGACAAGTTGGGCGGCTACAGAAACAGTTGACAAATTATTTTAAACAATCCTTTACGGCTAGTTATTTTTATGCTTGTTTGATCATCAATATAAATAATTAATTTTTATCAGGACGTGATGTAAACCGGCTGGGACACCAGGATTTTGGGACGGGATTGTCGCGGTCAAATCAGGACGTTTGTGGCAAGCCTAGTTATATTCCAACGTTAAATCATTTGATAAGTTTTATATAATATGACAGCAATAAGCATTGATCTATAAGATTTAGAAAGTAATATAAGATATAGAGTTTTCCACCGAGTGATCTCGCAAATAAAAATTTGTAAAAACAATATATATAAGATTTACTAATTTGAGAAACAACCGAAAGGCCTTAAGTCAGTCTTTTTCTCCTTGAAGGGTGGGGTCGATCAGACCTTGAATTTTTCAAGTGTCTTGTGTAAAAGAGGAAGTATTTCTCTACTTTTTATTTCGAGTTCGATAAAATTTAATAATTTATGAATATCGCGAGCGAAAGAATCTTCTATCTTTTGTGTGTGTCTGCTATATTCTAACTTCATCATACATTATAAAAAAATAATGTTTAATTAATAAATAGGAAAGCTACACACAGAACAATTTACACATAAATTCAAAAAATCAATTATATTCGAGAAATCTAAAAAAAAATCATAGTTTCATCGAAAGAGTGGATGGACTTCCTCTCTTGATCGAATCAAAATTGGAAGTATATTGAAATCATGCATAATAATTGGCGAGCGCCATGAATTAAAATTTTTCTTCGCTGTTAATGTGTGTATTAAAATGAGAGCAAGTATTAATTCTTAAGATAATCATTTTCAAAATCTTCTTAAGATAATTCTCTATTTGATATCCAATTAAAATATTTGGTTATTGCTTCATGAATATATTATCTTTTCAAAAATTCTGTTCTTTTTTTGTTTTTTGATTATTGGAAATCCAAAATTAGATCATTTTTAATCTAATTTTGAAATAAAAGTACCCTATTGTTAATTCTGTAATTTCCAATTGCATTGATTCTATATGAAATGATATTTTTGGCAGTGAGGGAATAATTTTGCCAAAACAATTTTGTGTGCATTGTTAATTTATATTCGCCAAAAAGGATTCCATGCCAAAAATTCACATTAATTTTCTTACCAAATTATTACTGGTAATAATAATACAAATGTAATGAGGTGCTAATTTGTATAGCGAAAATCACTCGTGCCCAAGTGCTAGTTTTAGAAAGTTTTTTTTTCCAACGGCAGGCACACAAGGGTGACGAACCCTAAACAAGACCAGAAACTGCTACTCATTTACTGCCTCTCATGCTATAGGGCGGGCAACACATTCATACGACATCACATAAGAAAGGGCAGAGAAGGAAAGAAACATCCATGCCTGAACCGGGATTCGAACCCGGGACCCACAGCTCAGGAGTCAGGAACGTGAACCACTCAGCCATTGGTCGGCAGTTTTAGAAAGTTAACACTCTGATTTATATTTTTAAAATTCATTTAGAAATCTATCGAACAAGAAATTGGAATTTGGAATAACTTAATATAAATATAACTGTTTTTAAAAATCAGAATGGCAAAACTATTACTAATATTAATGCATGATGTAGCATATAATTATTCAATTAGATTATTTATATTATAAACGGTGTTAGAGAGAATACGTGCGTGTGTGTGTGTGTGTGCATGCCAGATTTTAAAAAAACATTTATTTAACAAAATCTGGAAAAAGTAAAACTAAACAGTTCGAAGGTTCAAATACCACCTTAGGTTTGGATATTTGTAGTCATTCGGAATCCACTTTAAGCCATAGATCCCGGTCTAATTAACCCTGTGCTCAAAAAAAAAAAATAAATAAAGAGACAGTTGAGCAACCAATCCAGAATTCGGCAAACTTCAAGTCATTGTATTCAAAAATGGAAGCCCCTCAGGGGGTTTACCTTCTTTAGGTAAACACGGGTGTCACAATCCCGAGGTACCCTAGTGATCTGTCCTCTTCTTTCTTTTCCTCTCTCCTCTACTCTTCTGCTTTTTCTTCCTCTTCTCCCTCAGTGTGGTTGCCTCGTAAGAGGTTGAGGGCTCCCCTTGAGTAGCTTTCGCCGCTCTGTTGCTATTAGCTACTCTTGGGGACTGAATCACCCACGTGTTTGCCGTGCGTGGAGACCCGTGTTCCTGGAAAGGAGGGTCCTGGTAATTGAGGCCCCCAGAGACCAACACATTACTTTGGCCTCTGCTTCAGGTAAACGGGAGGTGTGTTGTGGTCCTCAGCACATCAATCGGCTTTATGGATCAAGCGATCGGTACATCTACTGGGTGACTCGTTAAGGGTGGAGGCCACTTCAGGGATGTACTGTGAGCGTATAGGACCTGGCTAGCACTGGTGCAGCTGGTCTGCATCCCCTTGTTGGACTCGGTGGTGGGTGGTGCCGTCAGGTCCCGAATTTTCCATTTCCAATATGGAAACAAATGCTTATTCTTCTCTCCCACGGGAGCATTCCTTGTCACTATTACATGCTAAATTTTATGTTCTAAAACGGAAAGAGGGTACCTTTGAAAATGTATCCCCTTTCCTAATCCAAAAAGCTATTAGTGGAAATATCGGCGAAGTGAAGAGCATTAGGAAAATGCGTTCTGGTGACTTAATGGTTGAAGTCTCTTCAGAAGCACAAGCTAACGCTATAAACAACTTGACTATGCTTGCTAACATTGAGGTGTCTGCCTCTCCTCATATGAACCTTAACTTTTCTCGTGGTGTGGTATCCGCAAGGGATTTACTTAACACGCCTACGGATGAGATCTTAGAAAATCTCAAAGATCAAAAGGTCTGTGCTGTAAGACGCATCACTATCAGACGAGATGGGCAGATTATTAATACTAAACATCTCGTACTGACTTTTGCGACGCCAGACCTACCGCAGCATATTAAAGCTGCGTATATGCATCTACCCGTTAGGCCGTTTATTCCAAATCCTTTGCGTTGTTTCCAGTGCCAGAGATTTGGTCACTCCAAAGCGACTTGCAGAGGCAAACTGACTTGCGCTCGCTGCGCAGCAGTTGGCCACGACAGCTCGTCTTGTACTGCAAAGGAGAGGTGTGTCAACTGTAAGGGTGACCACCCCTCCTACGCTAGGAGTTGTCCTATCTGGATACTGGAAAAGGAGATCACAACCACTAAAGTTAAGAACAATTGTTCATATCCTGAGGCGAGACGCATTATTACCGCACGTACACCTCAAGCAGGAGTTAGCTATGCTTCTGTTGCCGCACAAGTCACCAAAACCACTAGCACGCAAACTGATGCTTCTTCACTTCCAATAGTAAAATTACCCCTTACATCTGTACAGAGGCCAAAATCAACCTCCACAACCATTCCCCGTAGAAAAGCTCCGATTGCAAAATCTAAAGCCCTAAAGGCTTTAAAACTAAAATCTGCTAAAGAGGGCAATATTAGGCCCTCAATATCCACCCGTAAAGCCTTAACCCTGGAGGCTGACGCTGTGTATCTACATCCCTCCGACGAAGATCTGTCACTCGAGGAGATGTCAGATGACATGCCTTCCAGCTCCGGGAAAGGAGCTTTTCAAACTGAATAATAACTTCCTTTGTTTCTTGGAACTGCCATGGTTTGCGTTCTCATCATGATGACATCAAGTCTATAATTTCAGCATACAACCCCGCATGTGTTGCACTTCAGGAGACATTCCTGAAGTCCAGCAATAGTTTCACCATGCGTGGGTTTAAAAGCTTTAGAAAAGACTGTGGTGACGATGGTGCAGTGTCTGGAGGTGTTTGTATATTAACATCTAATACATTTCCCAGCACTGCCCATCCATTGAATACTACTCTACAGGCTGTTGCTGTAAGAATTCATACTGCATGCTTATTAACAGTCTGTAGTTTATATTTACCACCACATGATGTCATCCGCCAAGAGGAACTCGATGCTTTAACAGATCAGCTGCCAACACCATTTCTGTTGTTAGGTGACTTTAACGGCCATAGTTCTTTGTGGGGAAATGATGATACTAATTCTCGCGGTCGGCAGATAGAGCGGTTTATTTCAGATAATAGTCTCTGTCTGCTTAATACCGACGAGAAGACATATTTCCATGCACCCACAAGAACATTTCATTCTCTCGATCTAGCCATTTGTTCTCCATCTCTTCTGCCATTGTTAAATCTAATAGTAGGAAATGATCTGCACAACAGCGATCATTTTCCTCTCGTCATCTCCCAGACTGGAGGTAGTAGTGTAAGACAACGCTTACCTACTTACGTGTACAGTCGGGCAGATTGGACGTTATTTACACAATTGGCAGTTATTGATGATAAAATGGTTTCGATCGAAGATATTGATATTGCCGTTAGTAAAGTCACTGAAACAATTAAGAATGCAGCTGATGCATCAATACCTAAGAGTTCCTCTATACCACACAGGCGTTGCAAACCTTGGTGGAACAAACAATGCCAAGAAACATATAAAAAACAGAGGAAGTTATGGGGAATATTTAGGAGGTACCCCACAACGGAGAATCTTATCGCCTTTAAGAGAGCAAAAGCATTAGCTCGCAGAGCCCGTCGTCGAAGTCAGAAGGAATCCTGGTCCTGCTATGTATCTTCTATAACATCTTCAACTTCCAGTAAGCAGTTGTGGAGAAGGGTGAAAGCAGCCAATGGAATTTATAGCGAATTTTCTATTCCTATTTTAAAATCTGGAGCTGCTATATACTCTTCTCCTACGGATATTGCGAATGTCCTTGGTGAAGCATTTGCTAACATCTCAAGCTCGAACTCTTATAGTCCTTCGTTCTTGAGGACTAAGAGTCGTGCTGAGCGAGTACAAATTCGCTTCAACCATCGACAAGTCTTACCGTACAACTGCGAATTTGGAATGTTTGAATTGAAGAAAGCTTTACAGCAGGCCAATAATACCAGTCCAGGACCTGATGGAATCAGCTATCAAATGCTTCGAAATTTAAGTCCAGACTCCCTATCGAACGTATTATTTTTGTTCAATAGGATCTGGACTGAAAATAAATTTCCATCTTTATGGCAAGAAGCAATAGTGATTCCTGTCCTCAAGGCTGGTAAGGATCCTTCAGACCCTTCAAATTATCGACCAATTGCTCTGACGAGTTGCTTGTGTAAGACTCTCGAACGTATGGTCAATGCTCGTCTCATCTATGTCTTAGAAACTAATAATTATATCCATAAAAATCAGAGTGGCTTTCGTAAAGGAAGATCCACTCTTGATAATATGATATTCTTGGAAACTCAAATCCCCAACGCTTTTGTGCGGAGAAATCACTTAGTTTCCATTTTCTTCGACATAGAGAAGGCTTATGACCATACATGGCGATATGGAATTCTCCGTACATTATATGATTTTGGCTTTCGGGGTAATCTGCCGATATTCTTACAGAATTTTTTATGCTCCCGTGGTTTTAAAGTACGTATTGGAAGTTACACATCCAATACTTTTACACAATCTGAGGGTGTTCCTCAGGGCTCCATTTTAAGCGTCACACTTTTTAGTCTCTTCATCAGTAACATACTTCATCAGCTTCCATCATCAGTACATGGTACTTTGTTTGTGGACGACCTGCAAATATCATTCGAGGGTTCGAATATGCGATTAATTGAGAGACAACTGCAAACAGCAGTTAACAAGCTTGCTGCATGGTGTGCTGAGAACGTCCATACTTTATCTCCTAGCAAGAGTAGATGTGTCCACTTCTGCAGAAAGACTAGCCTGCATAATGATCCAACTATTTATATCAACAACACTTCAATACAAGTAGTCAATGAAATAAAATTCCTGGGTATTATCTTTGACCGAAAATTGACCTTTCTTCCGCATATTTTATATTTGCGGAAGAAGTGTGAGCGATCGCTTAATATCCTCAAGGTGTTGTCAAATACATCTTGGGGTGCAGATCGCACATCACTACTTCGCATTTATCAGTCATTGATTTTATCCCGCATTGACTACGGAAGTGTTGTTTATGGATCGGCTAGATCTTCTATTTTACGAAGACTGGACACAGTTCATCACTCTGCTTTGAGGATATGCTCTGGGGCATTCCGCACATCACCCGTCTAGAGTCTATACGTGATATGTCATCAATTACCGTTAGACCTGAGACGAATGCAGCAGTCTCTCAATTATTATGCTAAGATCATGTCGACCCCTAATCATCCGATACGTTCCATGGTTCTAAATACCTCTCTCATGAGATTATATGATGCTCGTCCAATGAGCATCCCACCTTTTCTCACACGAGCCAAATCACATCTGTGGCTCCCAGACCTACATGATATTCGGATTGAGTCTGTACCTCAATTTGCTCATCCGCCTTGGTATAACCCAACATATAATTTTATCAATACCTTTGCTCACTACAGAAAATCTGACACAACACCTATTGTTTTTCAGCAGCTATATTCTTCTCATCGCTGTCAGTATCAATCATACAAACCTTTATTCACAGACGGTTCTAAAACAGCAGGACATGTGGGCTGTGGAGTATTTATCAATAATACAGCTTTTAGTTACAGCCTACATCCATCCTGCTCCGTCTTTACTGCTGAAGCAACCGCCATCTACTACGCGCTTCAGCACGTGAATACAGATGACTCTCTTAAATTTTGTATTTACACTGACAGCATGAGTATGATTGAAGCCTTGAAAAACAATAGCGTTACCTGCCATCCTGTTGTGTCGAGAATTTTCTCAGCATTGGATTCCCTTGCTGGCAAGGGATACAAAATAATATTTTGTTGGGTACCAAGTCACGTAGGTCTTGATGGAAACGAGAGAGCGGATACAGCTGCAAAGGCAGCTGAAGATCCAATTTTACCATCGGTTCCGCTCTCAGATGTGAGAAAGGGTATAAAAAGATTTATATGTTCCCTAAGGGAAGAATCATGGAACTTGCAGGTCGGAAACAAACTCCATAACATTTTCTCATCCCTCACCTCATTATCAGTTTTACCGTTACGAAGTGCAGATGTAAGATTGACTCGCCTTCGTATCGGACACACACGTTTCACCCATAGACATTTGTTTTTGAGTGAATTAAATCCTTGGTGTGAAACGTGTGATGAACCTTATACTGTGCATCATATTTTAATTTCATGTTCATGTTTTAACCATTTACGTATACACTTTTTTAATACAGATATTTTAACTTTATGTGATTTATTGGGAGATTCACCCCACAGAAACCTATTTGCGTTTTTAAGAGCAATAGGTTTTTTACCATATATTTGATTTAATTTTAAATTTTTGTATTATTTATTTATATTTTTTATATATATTTATGTGTCTGTCTGTATATGTACCTAAGGTTTTTAATTACTTCATATACATTTATTTTTATTTTTTAAACTTTTAATGTTGATTGGGTTTATAAAGAATATATATATAAAAAAAATTGAAATCATAGTTATGGCGCAGCATGTCCAATTTTGGACCTTGCGCCATAAAACCCAACAAACAAACAAACAAACATCAAAAATGGAAGACAGTTTATGTGTCCATTTAGAATACAAAAACTTGTGTACGTCATTAAATCCCCCATTCTTTCTCCAATCTCTGCTAACCCCACAAACTGTTATTTAAAAATAATAATAATAATAATCATAATTACTATGTTTTTCGGTTTTTGGAAAAATATTGTTATTATGCACTGTGTTCGCGTATGCGTGCTGAGTGTCGAAAATATTCAAGCTTTTATCAATACCCTATTGTTGAAATGCACTGGAAAACATGAATTCCCACTGATATTTACTAGCAGCGTAACTAAATGGTCGTTTCAAATGCCCCATAGTTCATACGATTTGTTTTTACTGGCGCATTCGTATAATTAGATTTCGTGGTGCAGAATAATTTTAAACAAAGCAAAGTAAATTGTATATATCGTTCAAAATAAAATAAATAACGTTATTTTATTAAATCACAGTTATCCTCTAAATCTGAGTAAACAATATCTGCTGAAAACTACGGCCCTCGAAAACTGTCACTCAGGGCCGTGGCTTGGCCTACTATTGCCCTTGAATCCTATTAATGATAATATATTGATTAGTTTGAATATGTGTCTAATATCTAAACTAAACTTTGTAGCACGACAGCCCAGGTGGACCAAAGCCTACAGTGTGCATCTCTGTTTTCCTGAACGATAGGCCCTGGGGTGCGAAGCATATGTCCCGATTAGGTGGTCAGCCTGAAAGTGAGACCCCCAGTGTTTTTCCAAGCATATTTGGTACTCAGTTTCATCAACCCACTGAAGGGATGTAAGGCTGAGTCAACCTTGCCCAGCTCGAGAATCGAACCTCTGACCTGTGTCTTGGGAACATGAAAATGTCTAATATCTAGTACTTTTAATAACACAAATTTATCATAATGGGAAATATAAAAATAACAGTTACAGTTTTAAAAATAACAGTTAGAGGGCACCTTACATAAAACAAAAATTGCAATGTTTATTCATTTTATTTTCGATTATAGTAAAATATAGTATTGTTTTTAATGATTCAAATTTTCCATTCCTACTTTTATTTTTAGTTAATATGCTAACTATGAAGTAATTTCATTTGAATAAATCATCTGAAAAAAAATTTTTTTATTGAATACTTAAATGCAAACACGATTTCCGAATTCTCTCATGTTTTGTACTATATATTTTTTGTGTGAAAATAATGCTTCTGAGCACAATCAATTAAGGCTCTTAAATATTTAAAGAATGTACTTTAGTAAACTCACATTTATAAGCTTTGTTTTAGTTGATCATTACAAAATGAAAATGGTTACTTAATTTTGCTTGCATTAATTATCAACTTTTTAAACAATTTTGCTTAAAAATGATAAATAGGCAATATAATTTTGAAAGCATGAATTAATAAAGAAGGAATATTTTACTTATCTTCGAAAGCGTTAATAATCGCTTTGTAGCTCTTATTTAAAAATTGCTTATTTATGATTTTAATTACTACTTTACTGAAACAATAGGATTTATTTCTGATAAATCATATTGTGGCTGTAAACTAGTAGTAATGTGTTTACCCTCACGTAATAAAAATTAAAATATTTTGATTCATATCAAAATTTGCGCCCTAAAATCTTTTTTAAATAGTCATGAAGTGCAAAAAACATTTATTCAGTGTGTATCATAATTTACTCCTATAAAAGTATAGCTATCATTTGCAATGAAATATTAAAAAAGTAAAATGAATTTGTTTATTTCTTTTTGATAATAAAGGAATTTTCACAAAAGATAATGAAATTAAAAATGAATTCATTTTTTAAATTTCTAGGTAAAGATTACAATATCTAATTTAAAAAATCTTTCTCATTTTAGATAAAATAAGAATTTAAAATTTTTTATTTATTTGGAATTTCATTTGTCAAACGTCTGTTATGTATGAGTTTTCTGATGTACAAAAAATTATGATTGTCTGTTATACTTTTGGTTATTTTATTTCTTAATTTGTTAACGCTCCGTAACTTGTACCTTACAACTGATTGGCCTAAGCAAAAGACAGAAAAAATAATTTTTAGTGAAAAATGTCATCGTTCCTATGAGCATAACTCTGAACTTATTAAATCGTAATTTAACATGGTTTTGAGCACTACATACATAGGTGCAGGTGAGTCCCAGACTGTACCTTAATTTGTTGTTGTTGTTGCTTATGACACTTGGACAAGCCAATCTCGCTATGCCTTTGGTTGTGCGAATCTAAGTCAATAGAGAGTGTCTTTCGTTTGGAACAGAGCATCACGAATGTGAAAGTACGGCTTTGCTCTTCTTAAGATGCCTCGTAACTTGGAACCACGGTCAGGTGACGAGGCCACACCTGAGCTGGCACTCTCCTCTCCACATCCACGCCACACCAGCGGTAGGACTTTGGACGTCACATATTAACGTGGACACGTCCCCAACCCACGGAGCTCCAGCAACCCAGTGAAGAAGAGTACACTGCGGTCACCCTCCCAACCACTGCCTGCGGCAAATGATGCTTAACTTTGCTGAGCTTATGGGAAGCGGCGTGAAGCTACTGAGCCACTGGAGTACCTTAATGTTAATGGGTGAGGAATACTCTCAGATAACAAAGAGCCTCGTCTTTACGTACATCGTCGTAAAGAATTTTAAGACACAGTAAAGTGGCGAGGTCCCACCCCAGCAGGCATCCTCCTCTCCACACCCACGCCACACCTGCTGGAGAGCTTTGAACGACACATATTAATGTAGACAGACACCTCTCCACCCCATAGAGCTCCAGGAATCCTACGAAGAATATGAAGCTCTACTAAGCCACTGGAGTTTTATCAATCACTGCATCCACTTACCGAAAAACAAAATGGATTTCTTTTTCCCTAACCTAACATTATTTACCCTCTCTTTATTTAGATATTTTTAAGGCAAGAAATTTGATGCCTTAGACATAGACGTTTTTCAAATAATTTTGGTTCCTTTGGTCACTCTTTCTCACATTTTAGGTGTTATTATCGTTGCTCACTATTAACTTCTCTGATTGTATCTAATTTCATCAACGGGTGAACAAATTTAAAATTCAGCATATTAGAATTTGTTCAATAAAGAAAGAAAATGAAATTATGGAAAAAAGAAAGCAAATAATAAAATTGAAAAAAAAAACAATTTGTTAACTTCTACCACACAAACCCAGTGAAAAAATTATGCAATCAATATCTTTACTACAAAAATTGACATTCGACAAGTCATGGAAAATCAAATAATGTTAGATTACTTTATTTTCATGATTCTTTTCTCAAAACAAAGTCTTCAAATTTAACACCACATCTGATTTGTCAGATGCATCGAACATTGAGTTGTATGAGCAGCACAATCTGTGTGTCTGATCTAAAATCTATAATTATTATTATTATAATGAATTTAAAATAATACTTGTTTCATTTTTTTTCTAGATTTTTTAATCATAAAAAATTGTTTCTTTCGTTTCAGTTGTGGTCATGATTAAGCCACTTTATTACAGTTCTGATTAATTTAAAATACCCATGACGTCAGATAACATTTCATCTACGTCGCATTGTAATTCAGGCGGCATCGTAAATCGGCAAACTTGCTGCCTGCCTTCAAGTAGCCTTCTCCGAGCGGCAGCAAACTAGGCGAAGTTCACCATCGAACGTCTGAGAATAGTGTCGAAGTTCATTTTGTTGATGAAACGATTTCTTATATTAAAACCAAACCATTGGTTTGCGATGCCATTTTCCATTAATTGGAGCTATTAACATCTTGATAATAAAATAAAAAAAAAGCAAAATGAAAAAGACAAGACCAAACATCCAATTTATGGTTAGTTAAAATCGAGAAAAACGACTTAAATTTTTAGAAATTTCATTAATTAATAGATTTATAAATTAATAGTTTGTACCGTTTTTTAGATTACGGCATTTGTTATAGGCCCATACCAGATGATCACTTAGGCCCGAATTCTGTAAAAATGTTGCCTTAAAATGTGAGTTTTCCATCGATATTTTCCTGCAGTTAGTTTTTCTTTAAAATAGTGTTCAAAACTGCCCAGCTTAACAAAATGATAAAGATATTTACAAATTTCCCCAAGTATTCTCACATTATTTTATTTTTCTTATTTGATTTAATGAAAACGTTGAGTTTCTTTAGCACTACCCAAATTGCTTAAAACGAAAAAAAAAAAATAATAATAATCATTCAATGTAATAAAATTTTTTTCTTTTACTGGCCTCAAATGTTTAATTTAATTTAATTAAAAAAAACAATTAAAAAAATTTTTTCTTGTTCAAAAATTTTAATACATTTACTTTTATAAATATTTTTTTAATTAAGTAGCTCTCCACATTACGCCAATCGCAGAAAAAATTAAAACAAAAAAAAAGTTCAAAAGCTTTGAATAAAATTCTTAATTTTGTAGAAGGCTGATAGTAAAATAGTGACAGTACATTTTTTTAATGTTTCTCACATTTGAATCGAATTTATATCATTGCATTTATACTATCTTAGCTTGCAATTTTTATCTTCCTTCTTTAGATTTGTATATAAGACGGAACAAAAAATCGAATTATATTTAATTAATCTAAATTACGTCAATTTTATAACGCACTTTTCAAGTTTTAAAATATGTTGGCGGCAAACAGAAATGTGTTTGTAATTTGCAAGACCTGGGGTTATATGCAGAAACTCTTTTGTCGACTGGGGAAGTTGCTGTAAATTTCACCAAATTGACACTGTGGTGTCAATTTGGTGAAACGGTTTGCCGTTTTAAATTGTTCGGCGGTTTATGTTTGATAAAAATCGAAACAAAAAAATAACTTTCTTTAACAAGTCTTAAAATTAATGTTTCATCGCATAGGATTATTTGCGAAGGCATATTTTATTTACAAAAATAACTAAACATAAAGTTACCGTAAATCCATTACTTTAACAACTAAAAAATTATTTAAATAAAATAAAAATCTAAAAAATGAAAAATGGGTGGCCAGTTGTACTTTATAAATAGCTATCATATTCTTGATTGTTACTCCTGAGGAAAAATTCTTACAGCCGAAAAACTAAACTCAATTGGTTCTAGCAATGACACTGATACTCTAAATCAGGGATGGGTCAACTCCTGCCCGCCGGAAGGTTTCATGCGCCCGCGGATAGAAATTTTATTTGTCGGTCCGACGGAGATTTAAAAAAAAAATAATTTATATTTTACCATCTCCTTTTCAACTTTGCTTAAAAATTATTTTTTCTTTCTTTTTAAAAGGACTGCTGATCTTTTTACTTTCTCGATTTTTGTTCTACAGAGCATAAATTGACAGAAATAGCAAGCACAGACAGTGAAAGTCCTTTATTAGTTATAACCGTAAACTGGGGGCAACAAGCGTTATCGCTTTCTGGGGGAGCAGACATATGTGAGAATCCAATACAGGTTAATTAGACCTCACATATTGCGCATTTTAATCTTCAGCTAGCCCAGAAAATCAGTGATATGTTGGCTTCATTTTACATATATGACAAAGTGTATTCAATTATTAGCCTTAGAAAGAATCATTTTAGAAGCAGACACATGTAAGAAATTAAACATAAAAATATTTAGTAAGTGAAGAATACATAAGTTAAAAAATATTCCGAAATTAAATTATAAAACTTGTTTATAATTTCGAAAAGAAATCCCTTGCCCTGCCCAACCACCATCCAAGGTAAGCGAAAAAATTACCTGATATTAACAGGTAATATAAACGACTTACTAAGAATATGATAATGCAGTTTCAACACGCCATTGCTGCCGTGTGAGAAATTAAACATAAAAATATTTAGTAAGTGAACAATGCATAAGTACAAAAAATATTCCGAAATGAAATTATAAAACTTATTTATAATTTCGAAAAGAAACCCCTTGCCCTGCCCAACCACCCTCCATATTAAGCGAAAAAAATTACCTGATATTAACAGGTAATATAAACGACTTACTAACAATATAATTATGCAGTTTCCACACGCCATTGCTGCCGTGTGAGAAATTAAACATAAAAATATTTAATAAGTGAACAATGCATAAGTAAAAAAGTATTCCGAAATGAAATTATAAAACATGTTTATAATTTCGAAAAGAAAACCCTTTCCCTGCCCAACCACCCTCCATATTAAGCTAAAAAATTACCTGATATTAACAGGTAATATAAACGACTTACTAAATATTTTTATGTTTAATTTCTCACACGGCAGCAATGGCGTGTGGAAACTGCATAATTATATTGTTAGTAAGTGAACAATGCATTAGTAAAAAAATATTCCGAAATCAAATTATAAAACTTGTTTATAATTTCGAAAAGAAATCCCTTGCCCGGCCCAACCACCCTCCAAGGAAAGCGAAAAAATTACCTGATATTTACAGGTAATATAAACGACTTACTAAGAATATAATTATGTAGTTTCCACACGCCATTGCTGCCGTGTAAGAAATTAAACATAAAAATATTTAGTAAGTGAACAATGCATAAGAAAAAAATATTCCGAAATGAAATTATAAAACTTATTTATAATTTCGAAAAGAAATCCCTTGCCCGGCCCAACCACCCTCCAAGGTAAGCGAAAAAATTACCTGATATTTACAGGTAATATAAAACGACTTACTAAGAATATAATTATGCAGTTTCCACACGCCATTGCTGCCGTGTAAGAAATTAAACATAAAAATATTTAGTAAGTGAACAATGCATAAGAAAAAAATATTCCGAAATGAAATTATAAAACTTGTTTATAATTTCGAAAAGAAATCCCTTGCCCGGCCCAACAACCCTCCAAGGTAAGCGAAAAAATTACCTGATATTTACAGGTAATATAAACGACTTACTAAGAATATAATTATGCAGTTTCCACACGCCATTGCTGCCGTGTAAGAAATTAAACATAAAAATATTTAGTAAGTGAACAATGCATAAGAAAAAATATTCCAAAATGAAATTATAAAACTTGTTTATAATTTCGAAAAGAAATCCCTTGCCCGGCCCAACCACCCTCCAAGGAAAGCGAAAAAATTACCTGATATTTACAGGTAATATAAACGACTTACTAAGAATATAATTATGTAGTTTCCACACGCCATTGCTGCCGTGTAAGAAATTAAACATAAAAATATTTAGTAAGTGAACAATGCATAAGAAAAAAATATTCCGAAATGAAATTATAAAACTTATTTATAATTTCGAAAAGAAATCCCTTGCCCGGCCCAACCACCCTCCAAGGTAAGCGAAAAAATTACCTGATATTTACAGGTAATATAAAACACTTACTAAGAATATAATTATGCAGTTTCCACACGCCATTGCTGCCGTGTAAGAAATTAAACATAAAAATATTTAGTAAGTGAACAATGCTTAAGAAAAAAATATTCCGAAATGAAATTATAAAACTTGTTTATAATTTCGAAAAGAAATCCCTTGCCCTGCCCAACCACCCTCCAAGGTAAGCGAAAAAATTACCTGATATTTACAGGTAATATAAACGACGTACTAAGAATATAATTATGCAGTTTCCACACGCCATTCCTGCCGTGTAAGGAATTAAACATAAAAATATTTAGTAAGTGAACAATGCATAAGAAAAAAATATTCCGAAATGAAATTATAAAACTTGTTTATAATTTCGAAAAGAAATCCCTTGCCCGGCCCAACCACCCTCCAAGGTAAGCGAAAAAATTACCTGATATTTACAGGCAATATAAACGACTTACTAAGAATATAATTATGCAGTTTCCACACGCCATTGCTGCCGTGTAAGAAATTAAACATAAAAATATTTAGTAAGTGAACAATGCTTAAGAAAAAAATATTCCGAAATGAAAGTATAAAACTTGTTTATAATTTCGAAAAGAAATCCCTTGCCCTGCCCAACCACCCTCCAAGGTAATTGAAAAAATTACCTGATATTAACAGGTAATATAAACGACTTACTAAGAATATAATTATGCAGTTTCCACACGCCATTGCTGCCGTGTAAGAAATTAAACATAAAAATATTTAGTAAGTGAACAATGCATAAGAAAAAAATATTCCGAAATGAAATTATAAAACTTGTTTATAATTTCGAAAAGAAATCCCTTGCCCGGCCCAAGAACCCTCCAAGGTAAGCGAAAAAATTACCTGATATTTACAGGCAATATAAACGACTTACTAAGAATATAATTATGCAGTTTCCACACGCCATTGCTGCCGTGTAAGAAATTAAACATAAAAATATTTAGTAAGTGAACAATGCTTAAGAAAAAATATTCCGAAATGAAAGTATAAAACTTGTTTATAATTTCGAAAAGAAATCCCTTGCCCTGCCCAACCACCCTCCAAGGTAATTGAAAAAATTACCTGATATTAACAGGTAATATAAACGACTTACTAAGAATATAATTATGCAGTTTCCACACGCCATTGCTGCCGTGTAAGAAATTAAACATAAAAATATTTAGTAAGTGAACAATGCATAAGAAAAAAATATTCCGAAATGAAATTATAAAACTTGTTTATAATTTCGAAAAGAAATCCCTTGCCCTGCCCAACCACCCTCCAAGGTAAGCGAAAAAATTACCTGATATTTACAGGTAATATAAACGACGTACTAAGAATATAATTATGCAGTTTCCACACGCCATTCCTGCCTTGTAAGAAATTAAACATAAAAATATTTAGTAAGTGAACAATGCATAAGAAAAAAATATTCCGAAATGAAATTATAAAACTTGTTTATAATTTCGAAAAGAAATCCCTTGCCCGGCCCAACAACCCTCCAAGGTAAGCGAAAAAATTACCTGATATTTACAGGTAATATAAACGACTTACTAAGAATATAATTATGCAGTTTCCACACGCCATTGCTGCCGTGTAAGAAATTAAACATAAAAATATTTAGTAAGTGAACAATGCATAAGAAAAAAATATTCCGAAATGAAATTATAAAACTTGTTTATAATTTCGAAAAGAAATCCCTTACCCTGCCCAACAACCCTCCAAGGTAAGCGAAAAAATTACCTGATATTTACAGGTAATATAAACGACTTACTAAGAATATAATTATGCAGTTTCCACACGCCATTGCTGCCGTGTAAGAAATTAAACATAAAAATATTTAGTAAGTGAACAATGCATAAGAAAAAAATATTCCGAAATGAAATTATAAAACTTGTTTATAATTTCGAAAAGAAATCCCTTGCCCGGCCCAACCACCCTCCAAGGTAAGCGAAAAATTACCTGATATTTACAGGTAATATAAACGACTTACTAAGAATATAATTATGCAGTTTCCACACGCCATTGCTGCCGTGTAAGAAATTAAACATAAAAATATTTAGTAAGTGAACAATGCTTAAGAAAAAAATATTCCGAAATGAAAGTATAAAACTTGTTTATAATTTCGAAAAGAAATCCCTTGCCCTGCCCAACCACCCTCCAAGGTAATTGAAAAAATTACCTGATATTAACAGGTAATATAAACGACTTACTAAGAATATAATTATGCAGTTTCCACACGCCATTGCTGCCGTGTAAGAAATTAAACATAAAAATATTTAGTAAGTGAACAATGCATAAGAAAAAAATATTCCGAAATGAAATTATAAAACTTGTTTATAATTTCGAAAAGAAATCCTCTGCCCGGCCCAAGAACCCTCCAAGGTAAGCGAAAAAATTACCTGATATTTACAGGCAATATAAACGACTTACTAAGAATATAATTATGCAGTTTCCACACGCCATTGCTGCCGTGTAAGAAATTAAACATAAAAATATTTAGTAAGTGAACAATGCTTAAGAAAAAATATTCCGAAAAGAAATTATAAAACTTGTTTATAATTTCCAAAAAAATCCCTTGCCCTGCCCAACCACCCTCCATATTAAGCGAAAAAAATTACCTGAGATTAACAGGTAATATAAACGACTTACTAAGAATATAATTATGCAGTTTCCACACGCCATTGCTGCCGTGTAAGAAATTAAACATAAAAATATTTAATAAGTGAACAATGCATAAGTAAAAAAGTATTCCGAAATGAAATTGTAAAACATGTTTATAATTTCGAAAAGAAAACCCTTTCCCTGCCCAACCACCCTCCATATTAAGCTAAAAAATTACCTGATATTAACAGGTAATATAAACGACTTACTAAATATTTTTATGTTTAATTTCTCACACGGCAGCAATGGCGTGTGGAAACTGCATAATTATATTGTTAGTAAGTGAACAATGCATTAGTAAAAAAATATTCCGAAATGAAATTATAAAACTTGTTTATAATTTCGAAAGAAATCCCTTGCCCGGCCCAACCACCCTCCAAGGAAAGCGAAAAAATTACCTGATATTTACAGGTAATATAAACGACTTACTAAGAATATAATTATGTAGTTTCCACACGCCATTGCTGCCGTGTAAGAAATTAAACATAAAAATATTTAGTAAGTGAACAATGCATAAGAAAAAAATATTCCGAAATGAAATTATAAAACTTATTTATAATTTCGAAAAGAAATCCCTTGCCCGGCCCAACCACCCTCCAAGGTAAGCGAAAAAATTACCTGATATTTACAGGTAATATAAACGACTTACTAAGAATATAATTATGCAGTTTCCACACGCCATTGCTGCCGTGTAAGAAATTAAACATAAAAATATTTAGTAAGTGAACAATGCATAAGAAAAAAATATTCCGAAATGAAATTATAAAACTTGTTTATAATTTCGAAAAGAAATCCCTTGCCCGGCCCAACCACCCTCCAAGGTAAGCGAAAAAATTACCTGATATTTACAGGTAATATAAACGACTTACTAAGAATATAATTATGCAGTTTCCACACGCCATTGCTGCCGTGTAAGAAATTAAACATAAAAATATTTAGTAAGTGAACAATGCATAAGAAAAAAATATTCCGAAATGAAATTATAAAACTTGTTTATAATTTCGAAAAGAAATCCCTTGCCCGGCCCAACCACCCTCCAAGGTAAGCGAAAAAATTACCTGATATTTACAGGTAATATAAACGACTTACTAAGAATATAATTATGCAGTTTCCACACGCCATTGCTGCCGTGTAAGAAATTAAACATAAAAATATTTAGTAAGTGAACAATGCATAAGAAAAAAATATTCCGAAATGAAATTATAAAACTTGTTTATAATTTCGAAAAGAAATCCCTTGCCCGGCCCAACCACCCTCCAAGGTAAGCGAAAAAATTACCTGATATTTACAGGTAATATAAACGACTTACTAAGAATATAATTATGCAGTTTCCACACGCCATTGCTGCCGTGTAAGAAATTAAACATAAAAATATTTAGTAAGTGAACAATGCTTAAGAAAAAAATATTCCGAAATGAAATTATAAAACTTGTTTATAATTTCGAAAAGAAATCCCTTGCCCTGCCCAACCACCCTCCAAGGTAAGCGAAAAAATTACCTGATATTTACAGGTAATATAAACGACTTACTAAGAATATAATTATGCAGTTTCCACACGCCATTGCTGCCGTGTAAGAAATTAAACATAAAAATATTTAGTAAGTGAACAATGCATAAGAAAAAAATATTCCGAAATGAAATTATAAAACTTGTTTATAATTTCGAAAAGAAATCCCTTGCCCGGCCCAACCACCCTCCAAGGTAAGCGAAAAAATTACCTGATATTTACAGGTAATATAAACGACTTACTAAGAATATAATTATGCAGTTTCCACACGCCATTGCTGCCGTGTAAGAAATTAAACATAAAAATATTTAGTAAGTGAACAATGCATAAGAAAAAAATATTCCGAAATGAAATTATAAAACTTGTTTATAATTTCGAAAAGAAATCCCTTGCCCGGCCCAACCACCCTCCAAGGTAAGCGAAAAAATTACCTGATATTTACAGGTAATATAAACGACTTACTAAGAATATAATTATGCAGTTTCCACACGCCATTGCTGCCGTGTAAGAAATTAAACATAAAAATATTTAGTAAGTGAACAATGCATAAGAAAAAAATATTCCGAAATGAAATTATAAAACTTGTTTATAATTTCGAAAAGAAATCCCTTGCCCGGCCCAACCACCCTCCAAGGTAAGCGAAAAAATTACCTGATATTTACAGGTAATATAAACGACTTACTAAGAATATAATTATGCAGTTTCCACACGCCATTGCTGCCGTGTAAGAAATTAAACATAAAAATATTTAGTAAGTGAACAATGCTTAAGAAAAAAATATTCCGAAATGAAATTATAAAACTTGTTTATAATTTCGAAAAGAAATCCCTTGCCCTGCCCAACCACCCTCCAAGGTAAGCGAAAAAATTACCTGATATTTACAGGTAATATAAACGACTTACTAAGAATATAATTATGCAGTTTCCACACGCCATTGCTGCCGTGTAAGAAATTAAACATAAAAATATTTAGTAAGTGAACAATGCATAAGAAAAAATATTCCGAAATGAAATTATAAAACTTGTTTATAATTTCGAAAAGAAATCCCTTGCCCGGCCCAACCACCCTCCAAGGTAAGCGAAAAAATTACCTGATATTTACAGGTAATATAAACGACTTACTAAGAATATAATTATGCAGTTTCCACACGCCATTGCTGCCGTGTAAGAAATTAAACATAAAAATATTTAGTAAGTGAACAATGCTTAAGAAAAAAATATTCCGAAATGAAATTATAAAACTTGTTTATAATTTCGAAAAGAAATCCCTTGCCCTGCCCAACCACCCTCCAAGGTAAGCGAAAAAATTACCTGATATTAACAGGTAATATAAACGACTTACTAAGAATATAATTATGCAGTTTCCACACGCCATTGCTGCCGTGTAAGAAATTAAACATAAAAATATTTAGTAAGTGAACAATGCATAAGAAAAAAATATTCCGAAATGAAATTATAAAACTTGTTTATAATTTCGAAAAGAAATCCCTTGCCCGGCCCAACCACCCTCCAAGGTAAGCGAAAAAATTACCTGATATTTACAGGTAATATAAACGACTTACTAAGAATATAATTATGCAGTTTCCACACGCCATTGCTGCCGTGTAAGAAATTAAACATAAAAATATTTAGTAAGTGAACAATGCTTAAGAAAAAAATATTCCGAAATGAAATTATAAAACTTGTTTATAATTTCGAAAAGAAATCCCTTGCCCTGCCCAACCACCCTCCAAGGTAAGTGAAAAAATTACCTGATATTAACAGGTAATATAAACGACTTACTAAGAATATAATTATGCAGTTTCCACACGCCATTGCTGCCGTGTAAGAAATTAAACATAAAAATATTTAGTAAGTGAACAATGCATAAGAAAAAAATATTCCGAAATGAAATTATAAAACTTGTTTATAATTTCGAAAAGAAATCCCTTGCCCTGCCCAACCACCCTCCAAGGTAAGCGAAAAAATTACCTGATATTTACAGGTAATATAAACGACTTACTAAGAATATAATTATGCAGTTTCCACACGCCATTGCTGCCGTGTAAGAAATTAAACATAAAAATATTTAGTAAGTGAACAATGCATAAGAAAAAAATATTCCGAAATGAAATTATAAAACTTGTTTATAATTTCGAAAAGAAATCCCTTGCCCGGCCCAACCACCCTCCAAGGTAAGCGAAAAAATTACCTGATATTTACAGGTAATATAAACGACTTACTAAGAATATAATTATGCAGTTTCCACACGCCATTGCTGCCGTGTAAGAAATTAAACATAAAAATATTTAGTAAGTGAACAATGCATAAGAAAAAAATATTCCGAAATGAAATTATAAAACTTGTTTATAATTTCGAAAAGAAATCCCTTGCCCGGCCCAACCACCCTCCAAGGTAAGCGAAAAAATTACCTGATATTTACAGGTAATATAAACGACTTACTAAGAATATAATTATGCAGTTTCCACACGCCATTGCTGCCGTGTAAGAAATTAAACATAAAAATATTTAGTAAGTGAACAATGCATAAGAAAAAAATATTCCGAAATGAAATTATAAAACTTGTTTATAATTTCGAAAAGAAATCCCTTGCCCGGCCCAACCACCCTCCAAGGTAAGCGAAAAAATTACCTGATATTTACAGGTAATATAAACGACTTACTAAGAATATAATTATGCAGTTTCCACACGCCATTGCTGCCGTGTAAGAAATTAAACATAAAAATATTTAGTAAGTGAACAATGCTTAAGAAAAAAATATTCCGAAATGAAATTATAAAACTTGTTTATAATTTCGAAAAGAAATCCCTTGCCCTGCCCAACCACCCTCCAAGGTAAGCGAAAAAATTACCTGATATTTACAGGTAATATAAACGACTTACTAAGAATATAATTATGCAGTTTCCACACGCCATTGCTGCCGTGTAAGAAATTAAACATAAAAATATTTAGTAAGTGAACAATGCATAAGAAAAAAATATTCCGAAATGAAATTATAAAACTTGTTTATAATTTCGAAAAGAAATCCCTTGCCCGGCCCAACCACCCTCCAAGGTAAGCGAAAAAATTACCTGATATTTACAGGTAATATAAACGACTTACTAAGAATATAATTATGCAGTTTCCACACGCCATTGCTGCCGTGTAAGAAATTAAACATAAAAATATTTAGTAAGTGAACAATGCTTAAGAAAAAAATATTCCGAAATGAAATTATAAAACTTGTTTATAATTTCGAAAAGAAATCCCTTGCCCTGCCCAACCACCCTCCAAGGTAAGCGAAAAAATTACCTGATATTTACAGGTAATATAAACGACTTACTAAGAATATAATTATGCAGTTTCCACACGCCATTGCTGCCGTGTAAGAAATTAAACATAAAAATATTTAGTAAGTGAACAATGCTTAAGAAAAAAATATTCCGAAATGAAATTATAAAACTTGTTTATAATTTCGAAAAGAAATCCCTTGCCCTGCCCAACCACCCTCCAAGGTAAGCGAAAAAATTACCTGATATTTACAGGTAATATAAACGACTTACTAAGAATATAATTATGCAGTTTCCACACGCCATTGCTGCCGTGTAAGAAATTAAACATAAAAATATTTAGTAAGTGAACAATGCTTAAGAAAAAAATATTCCGAAATGAAATTATAAAACTTGTTTATAATTTCGAAAAGAAATCCCTTGCCCTGCCCAACCACCCTCCAAGGTAAGCGAAAAAATTACCTGATATTTACAGGTAATATAAACGACTTACTAAGAATATAATTATGCAGTTTCCACACGCCATTGCTGCCGTGTAAGAAATTAAACATAAAAATATTTAGTAAGTGAACAATGCATAAGAAAAAAATATTCCGAAATGAAATTATAAAACTTGTTTATAATTTCGAAAAGAAATCCCTTGCCCGGCCCAACCACCCTCCAAGGTAAGCGAAAAAATTACCTGATATTTACAGGTAATATAAACGACTTACTAAGAATATAATTATGCAGTTTCCACACGCCATTGCTGCCGTGTAAGAAATTAAACATAAAAATATTTACTAAGTGAAAAATGCTTAAGAAAAAAATATCCCGAAATTAAATTATAAAACTTGTTTATAATTTCGAAAAGAAATCCCTTGCCCTGCCCAACTACCCTCCAAGGTAAGCGAAAAAATTACCTGATATTTACAGGTAATATAAACGACCTACTAAGAATATAATTATGCAGTTTCCACACGCCATTGCTGCCGTGTAAGAAATTAAACATAAAAATATTTAGTAAGTGAACATTGCATAAGAAAATAAAATTCCCAAATGAAATTATAAAACTTGTTTATAATTTCGAAAAGAAAATCCCTTGCCCGGCCCAACCACCCTCCAAGGTAAGCGAAAAAATTACATGATATTTACAGGTAATATAAACGACTTACTAAGAATATAATTATGCAGTTTCCACACGCCATTGCTGCCGTGTAAGAAATTAAACATAAAAATATTTAGTAAGTGAAAAATGCTTAAGAAAAAAATATCCCAAATTAAATTATAAAACTTGTTTATAATTTCGAAAAGAAATCCCTTGCCCGGCCCAACCACCCTCCAAGGTAAGCGAAAAAATTACCTGATATTTACAGGTAATATAAACGACTTACTAAGAATATAATTATGCAGTTTCCACACGCCATTGCTGCCATGTATTAAATTAAACATAAAAATATTTAGTAAGTGAACAATGCATAAGAAAAAAATATTCCGAAATGAAATTATAAAACTTGTTTATAATTTCGAAAAGAAATCCCTTGCCCGGCCCAACCACCCTCCAAGGTAAGCGAAAAAATTACCTGATATTTACAGGTAATATAAACGACTTACTAAGAATATAATTATGCAGTTTCCACACGCCATTGCTGCCGTGTAAGAAATTAAACATAAAAATATTTAGTAAGTGAAAAATGCTTAAGAAAAAAATATCCCAAATTAAATTATAAAATTTGTTTATAATTTCGAAAAGAAATCCCTTGCCCTGCCCAACTACCCTCCAAGTTAAGCGAAAAAATTACCTGATATTTACAGGTAATATAAACGACTTACTAAGAATATAATTATGCAGTTTCCACACGCCATTGCTGCCATGTAAGAAATTAAACATAAAAATATTTAGTAAGTGAACAATGCATAAGAAAAAAATATTCCGAAATGAAATTATAAAACTTGTTTATAATTTCGAAAAGAAATCCCTTGCCCGGCCCAACCACCCTCCAAGGTAAGCGAAAAAATTACCTGATATTTACAGGTAATATAAACGACTTACTAAGAATATAATTATGCAGTTTCCACACGCCATTGCTGCCGTGTAAGAAATTAAACATAAAAATATTTAGTAAGTGAACAATGCTTAAGAAAAAAATATTCCGAAATGAAATTATAAAACTTGTTTATAATTTCGAAAAGAAATCCCTTGCCCTGCCCAACCACCCTCCAAGGTAAGCGAAAAAATTACCTGATATTTACAGGTAATATAAACGACTTACTAAGAATATAATTATGCAGTTTCCACACGCCATTGCTGCCGTGTAAGAAATTAAACATAAAAATATTTAGTAAGTGAACAATGCATAAGAAAAAAATATTCCGAAATGAAATTATAAAACTTGTTTATAATTTCGAAAAGAAATCCCTTGCCCTGCCCAACCACCCTCCAAGGTAAGCGAAAAAATTACCTGATATTTACAGGTAATATAAACGACTTACTAAGAATATAATTATGCAGTTTCCACACGCCATTGCTGCCGTGTAAGAAATTAAACATAAAAATATTTAGTAAGTGAACAATGCATAAGAAAAAAATATTCCGAAATGAAATTATAAAACTTGTTTATAATTTCGAAAAGAAATCCCTTGCCCTGCCCAACCACCCTCCAAGGTAAGCGAAAAAATTACCTGATATTTACAGGTAATATAAACGACTTACTAAGAATATAATTATGCAGTTTCCACACGCCATTGCTGCCGTGTAAGAAATTAAACATAAAA
This sequence comes from Latrodectus hesperus, assembly GCA_037975125.1. Lineage (NCBI taxonomy): Eukaryota > Metazoa > Arthropoda > Arachnida > Araneae > Theridiidae > Latrodectus > Latrodectus hesperus. Next base: position 16,982 of record JAJQOW010000793.1, on the reverse strand, counting down.
ATATTTAGTAAGTGAACAATGCATAAGAAAAAAATATTCCGAAATGAAATTATAAAACTTGTTTATAATTTCGAAAAGAAATCCCTTGCCCGGCCCAACCACCCTCCAAGGTAAGCGAAAAAATTACCTGATATTTACAGGTAATATAAACGACTTACTAAGAATATAATTATGCAGTTTCCACACGCCATTGCTGCCGTGTAAGAAATTAAACATAAAAATATTTAGTAAGTGAACAATGCATAAGAAAAAAATATTCCGAAATGAAATTATAAAACTTGTTTATAATTTCGAAAAGAAATCCCTTGCCCTGCCCAACCACCCTCCAAGGTAAGCGAAAAAATTACCTGATATTTACAGGTATATATAAACGACTTACTAAGAATATAATTATGCAGTTTCCACACGCCATTGCTGCCGTGTAAGAAATTAAACATAAAAATATTTAGTAAGTGAACAATGCATAAGAAAAAAATATTCCGAAATGAAATTATAAAACTTGTTTATAATTTCGAAAAGAAATCCCTTGCCCGGCCCAACCACCCTCCAAGGTAAGCGAAAAAATTACCTGATATTTACAGGTAATATAAACGACTTACTAAGAATATAATTATGCAGTTTCCACACGCCATTGCTGCAGTGTAAGAAATTAAACATAAAAATATTTAGTAAGTGAACAATGCATAAGAAAAAAATATTCCGAAATGAAATTATAAAACTTGTTTATAATTTCGAAAAGAAATCCCTTGCCCGGCCCAACCACCCTCCAAGGTAAGCGAAAAAATTACCTGATATTTACAGGTAATATAAACGACTTACTAAGAATATAATTATGCAGTTTCCACACGCCATTGCTGCAGTGTAAGAAATTAAACATAAAAATATTTAGTAAGTGAACAATGCATAAGAAAAAAATATTCCGAAATGAAATTATAAAACTTGTTTATAATTTCGAAAAGAAATCCCTTGCCCGGCCCAACCACCCTCCAAGGTAAGCGAAAAAATTACCTGATATTTACAGGTAATATAAACGACTTACTAAGAATATAATTATGCAGTTTCCACACGCCATTGCTGCAGTGTAAGAAATTAAACATAAAAATATTTAGTAAGTGAACAATGCATAAGAAAAAAATATTCCGAAATGAAATTATAAAACTTGTTTATAATTTCGAAAAGAAATCCCTTGCCCGGCCCAACCACCCTCCAAGGTAAGCGAAAAAATTACCTGATATTTACAGGTAATATAAACGACTTACTAAGAATATAATTATGCAGTTTCCACACGCCATTGCTGCCGTGTAAGAAATTAAACATAAAAATATTTAGTAAGTGAACAATGCATAAGAAAAAAATATTCCGAAATGAAATTATAAAACTTGTTTATAATTTCGAAAAGAAATCCCTTGCCCGGCCCAACCACCCTCCAAGGTAAGCGAAAAAATTACCTGATATTTACAGGTAATATAAACGACTTACTAAGAATATAATTATGCAGTTTCCACACGCCATTGCTGCCGTGTAAGAAATTAAACATAAAAATATTTAGTAAGTGAACAATGCATAAGAAAAAAATATTCCGAAATGAAATTATAAAACTTGTTTATAATTTCGAAAAGAAATCCCTTGCCCTGCCCAACCACCCTCCAAGGTAAGCGAAAAAATTACCTGATATTTACAGGTAATATAAACGACTTACTAAGAATATAATTATGCAGTTTCCACACGCCATTGCTGCCGTGTAAGAAATTAAACATAAAAATATTTAGTAAGTGAACAATGCATAAGAAAAAAATATTCCGAAATGAAATTATAAAACTTGTTTATAATTTCGAAAAGAAATCCCTTGCCCGGCCCAACCACCCTCCAAGGTAAGCGAAAAAATTACCTGATATTTACAGGTAATATAAACGACTTACTAAGAATATAATTATGCAGTTTCCACACGCCATTGCTGCCGTGTAAGAAATTAAACATAAAAATATTTAGTAAGTGAACAATGCATAAGAAAAAAATATTCCGAAATGAAATTATAAAACTTGTTTATAATTTCGAAAAGAAATCCCTTGCCCGGCCCAACCACCCTCCAAGGTAAGCGAAAAAATTACCTGATATTTACAGGTAATATAAACGACTTACTAAGAATATAATTATGCAGTTTCCACACGCCATTGCTGCCGTGTAAGAAATTAAACATAAAAATATTTAGTAAGTGAACAATGCATAAGAAAAAAATATTCCGAAATGAAATTATAAAACTTGTTTATAATTTCGAAAAGAAATCCCTTGCCCGGCCCAACCACCCTCCAAGGTAAGCGAAAAAATTACCTGATATTTACAGGTAATATAAACGACTTACTAAGAATATAATTATGCAGTTTCCACACGCCATTGCTGCCGTGTAAGAAATTAAACATAAAAATATTTAGTAAGTGAACAATGCATAAGAAAAAAATATTCCGAAATGAAATTATAAAACTTGTTTATAATTTCGAAAAGAAATCCCTTGCCCGGCCCAACCACCCTCCAAGGTAAGCGAAAAAATTACCTGATATTTACAGGTAATATAAACGACTTACTAAGAATATAATTATGCAGTTTCCACACGCCATTGCTGCCGTGTAAGAAATTAAACATAAAAATATTTAGTAAGTGAACAATGCATAAGAAAAAAATATTCCGAAATGAAATTATAAAACTTGTTTATAATTTCGAAAAGAAATCCCTTGCCCGGCCCAACCACCCTCCAAGGTAAGCGAAAAAATTACCTGATATTTACAGGTAATATAAACGACTTACTAAGAATATAATTATGCAGTTTCCACACGCCATTGCTGCCGTGTAAGAAATTAAACATAAAAATATTTAGTAAGTGAACAATGCATAAGAAAAAAATATTCCGAAATGAAATTATAAAACTTGTTTATAATTTCGAAAAGAAATCCCTTGCCCGGCCCAACCACCCTCCAAGGTAAGCGAAAAAATTACCTGATATTTACAGGTAATATAAACGACTTACTAAGAATATAATTATGCAGTTTCCACACGCCATTGCTGCCGTGTAAGAAATTAAACATAAAAATATTTAGTAAGTGAACAATGCATAAGAAAAAAATATTCCGAAATGAAATTATAAAACTTGTTTATAATTTCGAAAAGAAATCCCTTGCCCGGCCCAACCACCCTCCAAGGTAAGCGAAAAAATTACCTGATATTTACAGGTAATATAAACGACTTACTAAGAATATAATTATGCAGTTTCCACACGCCATTGCTGCCGTGTAAGAAATTAAACATAAAAATATTTAGTAAGTGAACAATGCATAAGAAAAAAATATTCCGAAATGAAATTATAAAACTTGTTTATAATTTCGAAAAGAAATCCCTTGCCCTGCCCAACCACCCTCCAAGGTAAGCGAAAAAATTACCTGATATTTACAGGTAATATAAACGACTTACTAAGAATATAATTATGCAGTTTCCACACGCCATTGCTGCCGTGTAAGAAATTAAACATAAAAATATTTAGTAAGTGAACAATGCATAAGAAAAAAATATTCCGAAATGAAATTATAAAACTTGTTTATAATTTCGAAAAGAAATCCCTTGCCCTGCCCAACCACCCTCCAAGGTAAGCGAAAAAATTACCTGATATTTACAGGTAATATAAACGACTTACTAAGAATATAATTATGCAGTTTCCACACGCCATTGCTGCCGTGTAAGAAATTAAACATAAAAATATTTAGTAAGTGAACAATGCTTAAGAAAAAAATATTCCGAAATGAAATTATAAAACTTGTTTATAATTTCGAAAAGAAATCCCTTGCCCTGCCCAACCACTCTCCAAGGTAAGCGAAAAAATTACCTGATATTTACAGGTAATATAAACGACTTACTAAGAATATAATTATGCAGTTTCCACACGCCATTGCTGCCGTGTAAGAAATTAAACATAAAAATATTTAGTAAGTGAACAATGCATAAGAAAAAAATATTCCGAAATGAAATTATAAAACTTGTTTATAATTTCGAAAAGAAATCCCTTGCCCTGCCCAACCACCCTCCAAGGTAAGCGAAAAAATTACCTGATATTTACAGGTAATATAAACGACTTACTAAGAATATAATTATGCAGTTTCCACACGCCATTGCTGCAGTGTAAGAAATTAAACATAAAAATATTTAGTAAGTGAACAATGCATAAGAAAAAAATATTCCGAAATGAAATTATAAAACTTGTTTATAATTTCGAAAAGAAATCCCTTGCCCGGCCCAACCACCCTCCAAGGTAAGCGAAAAAATTACCTGATATTTACAGGTAATATAAACGACTTACTAAGAATATAATTATGCAGTTTCCACACGCCATTGCTGCAGTGTAAGAAATTAAACATAAAAATATTTAGTAAGTGAACAATGCATAAGAAAAAAATATTCCGAAATGAAATTATAAAACTTGTTTATAATTTCGAAAAGAAATCCCTTGCCCGGCCCAACCACCCTCCAAGGTAAGCGAAAAAATTACCTGATATTTACAGGTAATATAAACGACTTACTAAGAATATAATTATGCAGTTTCCACACGCCATTGCTGCAGTGTAAGAAATTAAACATAAAAATATTTAGTAAGTGAACAATGCATAAGAAAAAAATATTCCGAAATGAAATTATAAAACTTGTTTATAATTTCGAAAAGAAATCCCTTGCCCGGCCCAACCACCCTCCAAGGTAAGCGAAAAAATTACCTGATATTTACAGGTAATATAAACGACTTACTAAGAATATAATTATGCAGTTTCCACACGCCATTGCTGCAGTGTAAGAAATTAAACATAAAAATATTTAGTAAGTGAACAATGCATAAGAAAAAAATATTCCGAAATGAAATTATAAAACTTGTTTATAATTTGGAAAAGAAATCCCTTGCCCGGCCCAACCACTCTCCAAGGTAAGCGAAAAAATTACCTGATATTTACAGGTAATATAAACGACTTACTAAGAATATAATTATGCAGTTTCCACACGCCATTGCTGCAGTGTAAGAAATTAAACATAAAAATATTTAGTAAGTGAACAATGCATAAGAAAAAAATATTCCGAAATGAAATTATAAAACTTGTTTATAATTTCGAAAAGAAATCCCTTGCCCGGCCCAACCACCCTCCAAGGTAAGCGAAAAAATTACCTGATATTTACAGGTAATATAAACGACTTACTAAGAATATAATTATGCAGTTTCCACACGCCATTGCTGCCGTGTAAGAAATTAAACATAAAAATATTTAGTAAGTGAACAATGCATAAGAAAAAAATATTCCGAAATGAAATTATAAAACTTGTTTATAATTTCGAAAAGAAATCCCTTGCCCGGCCCAACCACTCTCCAAGGTAAGCGAAAAAATTACCTGATATTTACAGGTAATATAAACGACTTACTAAGAATATAATTATGCAGTTTCCACACGCCATTGCTGCCGTGTAAGAAATTAAACATAAAAATATTTAGTAAGTGAACAATGCATAAGAAAAAAATATTCCGAAATGAAATTATAAAACTTGTTTATAATTTCGAAAAGAAATCCCTTGCCCGGCCCAACCACCCTCCAAGGTAAGCGAAAAAATTACCTGATATTTACAGGTAATATAAACGACTTACTAAGAATATAATTATGCAGTTTCCACACGCCATTGCTGCAGTGTAAGAAATTAAACATAAAAATATTTAGTAAGTGAACAATGCATAAGAAAAAAATATTCCGAAATGAAATTATAAAACTTGTTTATAATTTCGAAAAGAAATCCCTTGCCCGGCCCAACCACCCTCCAAGGTAAGCGAAAAAATTACCTGATATTTACAGGTAATATAAACGACTTACTAAGAATATAATTATGCAGTTTCCACACGCCATTGCTGCAGTGTAAGAAATTAAACATAAAAATATTTAGTAAGTGAACAATGCATAAGAAAAAAATATTCCGAAATGAAATTATAAAACTTGTTTATAATTTCGAAAAGAAATCCCTTGCCCGGCCCAACCACCCTCCAAGGTAAGCGAAAAAATTACCTGATATTTACAGGTAATATAAACGACTTACTAAGAATATAATTATGCAGTTTCCACACGCCATTGCTGCAGTGTAAGAAATTAAACATAAAAATATTTAGTAAGTGAACAATGCATAAGAAAAAAATATTCCGAAATGAAATTATAAAACTTGTTTATAATTTCGAAAAGAAATCCCTTGCCCGGCCCAACCACCCTCCAAGGTAAGCGAAAAAATTACCTGATATTTACAGGTAATATAAACGACTTACTAAGAATATAATTATGCAGTTTCCACACGCCATTGCTGCAGTGTAAGAAATTAAACATAAAAATATTTAGTAAGTGAACAATGCATAAGAAAAAAATATTCCGAAATGAAATTATAAAACTTGTTTATAATTTCGAAAAGAAATCCCTTGCCCGGCCCAACCACCCTCCAAGGTAAGCGAAAAAATTACCTGATATTTACAGGTAATATAAACGACTTACTAAGAATATAATTATGCAGTTTCCACACGCCATTGCTGCAGTGTAAGAAATTAAACATAAAAATATTTAGTAAGTGAACAATGCATAAGAAAAAAATATTCCGAAATGAAATTATAAAACTTGTTTATAATTTCGAAAAGAAATCCCTTGCCCGGCCCAACCACCCTCCAAGGTAAGCGAAAAAATTACCTGATATTTACAGGTAATATAAACGACTTACTAAGAATATAATTATGCAGTTTCCACACGCCATTGCTGCAGTGTAAGAAATTAAACATAAAAATATTTAGTAAGTGAACAATGCATAAGAAAAAAATATTCCGAAATGAAATTATAAAACTTGTTTATAATTTCGAAAAGAAATCCCTTGCCCGGCCCAACCACCCTCCAAGGTAAGCGAAAAAATTACCTGATATTTACAGGTAATATAAACGACTTACTAAGAATATAATTATGCAGTTTCCACACGCCATTGCTGCCGTGTAAGAAATTAAACATAAAAATATTTAGTAAGTGAACAATGCATAAGAAAAAAATATTCCGAAATGAAATTATAAAACTTGTTTATAATTTCGAAAAGAAATCCCTTGCCCGGCCCAACCACCCTCCAAGGTAAGCGAAAAAATTACCTGATATTTACAGGTAATATAAACGACTTACTAAGAATATAATTATGCAGTTTCCACACGCCATTGCTGCCGTGTAAGAAATTAAACATAAAAATATTTAGTAAGTGAACAATGCATAAGAAAAAAATATTCCGAAATGAAATTATAAAACTTGTTTATAATTTCGAAAAGAAATCCCTTGCCCGGCCCAACCACCCTCCAAGGTAAGCGAAAAAATTACCTGATATTTACAGGTAATATAAACGACTTACTAAGAATATAATTATGCAGTTTCCACACGCCATTGCTGCCGTGTAAGAAATTAAACATAAAAATATTTAGTAAGTGAACAATGCATAAGAAAAAAATATTCCGAAATGAAATTATAAAACTTGTTTATAATTTCGAAAAGAAATCCCTTGCCCGGCCCAACCACCCTCCAAGGTAAGCGAAAAAATTACCTGATATTTACAGGTAATATAAACGACTTACTAAGAATATAATTATGCAGTTTCCACACGCCATTGCTGCCGTGTAAGAAATTAAACATAAAAATATTTAGTAAGTGAACAATGCATAAGAAAAAAATATTCCGAAATGAAATTATAAAACTTGTTTATAATTTCGAAAAGAAATCCCTTGCCCGGCCCAACCACCCTCCAAGGTAAGCGAAAAAATTACCTGATATTTACAGGTAATATAAACGACTTACTAAGAATATAATTATGCAGTTTCCACACGCCATTGCTGCCGTGTAAGAAATTAAACATAAAAATATTTAGTAAGTGAACAATGCATAAGAAAAAAATATTCCGAAATGAAATTATAAAACTTGTTTATAATTTCGAAAAGAAATCCCTTGCCCGGCCCAACCACCCTCCAAGGTAAGCGAAAAAATTACCTGATATTTACAGGTAATATAAACGACTTACTAAGAATATAATTATGCAGTTTCCACACGCCATTGCTGCCGTGTAAGAAATTAAACATAAAAATATTTAGTAAGTGAACAATGCATAAGAAAAAAATATTCCGAAATGAAATTATAAAACTTGTTTATAATTTCGAAAAGAAATCCCTTGCCCGGCCCAACCACCCTCCAAGGTAAGCGAAAAAATTACCTGATATTTACAGGTAATATAAACGACTTACTAAGAATATAATTATGCAGTTTCCACACGCCATTGCTGCCGTGTAAGAAATTAAACATAAAAATATTTAGTAAGTGAACAATGCATAAGAAAAAAATATTCCGAAATGAAATTATAAAACTTGTTTATAATTTCGAAAAGAAATCCCTTGCCCGGCCCAACCACCCTCCAAGGTAAGCGAAAAAATTACCTGATATTTACAGGTAATATAAACGACTTACTAAGAATATAATTATGCAGTTTCCACACGCCATTGCTGCCGTGTAAGAAATTAAACATAAAAATATTTAGTAAGTGAACAATGCATAAGAAAAAAATATTCCGAAATGAAATTATAAAACTTGTTTATAATTTCGAAAAGAAATCCCTTGCCCGGCCCAACCACCCTCCAAGGTAAGCGAAAAAATTACCTGATATTTACAGGTAATATAAACGACTTACTAAGAATATAATTATGCAGTTTCCACACGCCATTGCTGCCGTGTAAGAAATTAAACATAAAAATATTTAGTAAGTGAACAATGCATAAGAAAAAAATATTCCGAAATGAAATTATAAAACTTGTTTATAATTTCGAAAAGAAATCCCTTGCCCGGCCCAACCACCCTCCAAGGTAAGCGAAAAAATTACCTGATATTTACAGGTAATATAAACGACTTACTAAGAATATAATTATGCAGTTTCCACACGCCATTGCTGCCGTGTAAGAAATTAAACATAAAAATATTTAGTAAGTGAACAATGCATAAGAAAAAAATATTCCGAAATGAAATTATAAAACTTGTTTATAATTTCGAAAAGAAATCCCTTGCCCGGCCCAACCACCCTCCAAGGTAAGCGAAAAAATTACCTGATATTTACAGGTAATATAAACGACTTACTAAGAATATAATTATGCAGTTTCCACACGCCATTGCTGCCGTGTAAGAAATTAAACATAAAAATATTTAGTAAGTGAACAATGCATAAGAAAAAAATATTCCGAAATGAAATTATAAAACTTGTTTATAATTTCGAAAAGAAATCCCTTGCCCGGCCCAACCACCCTCCAAGGTAAGCGAAAAAATTACCTGATATTTACAGGTAATATAAACGACTTACTAAGAATATAATTATGCAGTTTCCACACGCCATTGCTGCCGTGTAAGAAATTAAACATAAAAATATTTAGTAAGTGAACAATGCATAAGAAAAAAATATTCCGAAATGAAATTATAAAACTTGTTTATAATTTCGAAAAGAAATCCCTTGCCCGGCCCAACCACCCTCCAAGGTAAGCGAAAAAATTACCTGATATTTACAGGTAATATAAACGACTTACTAAGAATATAATTATGCAGTTTCCACACGCCATTGCTGCCGTGTAAGAAATTAAACATAAAAATATTTAGTAAGTGAACAATGCATAAGAAAAAAATATTCCGAAATGAAATTATAAAACTTGTTTATAATTTCGAAAAGAAATCCCTTGCCCGGCCCAACCACCCTCCAAGGTAAGCGAAAAAATTACCTGATATTTACAGGTAATATAAACGACTTACTAAGAATATAATTATGCAGTTTCCACACGCCATTGCTGCCGTGTAAGAAATTAAACATAAAAATATTTAGTAAGTGAACAATGCATAAGAAAAAAATATTCCGAAATGAAATTATAAAACTTGTTTATAATTTCGAAAAGAAATCCCTTGCCCGGCCCAACCACCCTCCAAGGTAAGCGAAAAAATTACCTGATATTTACAGGTAATATAAACGACTTACTAAGAATATAATTATGCAGTTTCCACACGCCATTGCTGCCGTGTAAGAAATTAAACATAAAAATATTTAGTAAGTGAACAATGCATAAGAAAAAAATATTCCGAAATGAAATTATAAAACTTGTTTATAATTTCGAAAAGAAATCCCTTGCCCGGCCCAACCACCCTCCAAGGTAAGCGAAAAAATTACCTGATATTTACAGGTAATATAAACGACTTACTAAGAATATAATTATGCAGTTTCCACACGCCATTGCTGCCGTGTAAGAAATTAAACATAAAAATATTTAGTAAGTGAACAATGCATAAGAAAAAAATATTCCGAAATGAAATTATAAAACTTGTTTATAATTTCGAAAAGAAATCCCTTGCCCGGCCCAACCACCCTCCAAGGTAAGCGAAAAAATTACCTGATATTTACAGGTAATATAAACGACTTACTAAGAATATAATTATGCAGTTTCCACACGCCATTGCTGCCGTGTAAGAAATTAAACATAAAAATATTTAGTAAGTGAACAATGCATAAGAAAAAAATATTCCGAAATGAAATTATAAAACTTGTTTATAATTTCGAAAAGAAATCCCTTGCCCGGCCCAACCACCCTCCAAGGTAAGCGAAAAAATTACCTGATATTTACAGGTAATATAAACGACTTACTAAGAATATAATTATGCAGTTTCCACACGCCATTGCTGCCGTGTAAGAAATTAAACATAAAAATATTTAGTAAGTGAACAATGCATAAGAAAAAAATATTCCGAAATGAAATTATAAAACTTGTTTATAATTTCGAAAAGAAATCCCTTGCCCGGCCCAACCACCCTCCAAGGTAAGCGAAAAAATTACCTGATATTTACAGGTAATATAAACGACTTACTAAGAATATAATTATGCAGTTTCCACACGCCATTGCTGCCGTGTAAGAAATTAAACATAAAAATATTTAGTAAGTGAACAATGCATAAGAAAAAAATATTCCGAAATGAAATTATAAAACTTGTTTATAATTTCGAAAAGAAATCCCTTGCCCGGCCCAACCACCCTCCAAGGTAAGCGAAAAAATTACCTGATATTTACAGGTAATATAAACGACTTACTAAGAATATAATTATGCAGTTTCCACACGCCATTGCTGCCGTGTAAGAAATTAAACATAAAAATATTTAGTAAGTGAACAATGCATAAGAAAAAAATATTCCGAAATGAAATTATAAAACTTGTTTATAATTTCGAAAAGAAATCCCTTGCCCGGCCCAACCACCCTCCAAGGTAAGCGAAAAAATTACCTGATATTTACAGGTAATATAAACGACTTACTAAGAATATAATTATGCAGTTTCCACACGCCATTGCTGCCGTGTAAGAAATTAAACATAAAAATATTTAGTAAGTGAACAATGCATAAGAAAAAAATATTCCGAAATGAAATTATAAAACTTGTTTATAATTTCGAAAAGAAATCCCTTGCCCGGCCCAACCACCCTCCAAGGTAAGCGAAAAAATTACCTGATATTTACAGGTAATATAAACGACTTACTAAGAATATAATTATGCAGTTTCCACACGCCATTGCTGCCGTGTAAGAAATTAAACATAAAAATATTTAGTAAGTGAACAATGCATAAGAAAAAAATATTCCGAAATGAAATTATAAAACTTGTTTATAATTTCGAAAAGAAATCCCTTGCCCGGCCCAACCACCCTCCAAGGTAAGCGAAAAAATTACCTGATATTTACAGGTAATATAAACGACTTACTAAGAATATAATTATGCAGTTTCCACACGCCATTGCTGCCGTGTAAGAAATTAAACATAAAAATATTTAGTAAGTGAACAATGCATAAGAAAAAAATATTCCGAAATGAAATTATAAAACTTGTTTATAATTTCGAAAAGAAATCCCTTGCCCGGCCCAACCACCCTCCAAGGTAAGCGAAAAAATTACCTGATATTTACAGGTAATATAAACGACTTACTAAGAATATAATTATGCAGTTTCCACACGCCATTGCTGCCGTGTAAGAAATTAAACATAAAAATATTTAGTAAGTGAACAATGCATAAGAAAAAAATATTCCGAAATGAAATTATAAAACTTGTTTATAATTTCGAAAAGAAATCCCTTGCCCGGCCCAACCACCCTCCAAGGTAAGCGAAAAAATTACCTGATATTTACAGGTAATATAAACGACTTACTAAGAATATAATTATGCAGTTTCCACACGCCATTGCTGCCGTGTAAGAAATTAAACATAAAAATATTTAGTAAGTGAACAATGCATAAGAAAAAAATATTCCGAAATGAAATTATAAAACTTGTTTATAATTTCGAAAAGAAATCCCTTGCCCGGCCCAACCACCCTCCAAGGTAAGCGAAAAAATTACCTGATATTTACAGGTAATATAAACGACTTACTAAGAATATAATTATGCAGTTTCCACACGCCATTGCTGCCGTGTAAGAAATTAAACATAAAAATATTTAGTAAGTGAACAATGCATAAGAAAAAAATATTCCGAAATGAAATTATAAAACTTGTTTATAATTTCGAAAAGAAATCCCTTGCCCGGCCCAACCACCCTCCAAGGTAAGCGAAAAAATTACCTGATATTTACAGGTAATATAAACGACTTACTAAGAATATAATTATGCAGTTTCCACACGCCATTGCTGCCGTGTAAGAAATTAAACATAAAAATATTTAGTAAGTGAACAATGCATAAGAAAAAAATATTCCGAAATGAAATTATAAAACTTGTTTATAATTTCGAAAAGAAATCCCTTGCCCGGCCCAACCACCCTCCAAGGTAAGCGAAAAAATTACCTGATATTTACAGGTAATATAAACGACTTACTAAGAATATAATTATGCAGTTTCCACACGCCATTGCTGCCGTGTAAGAAATTAAACATAAAAATATTTAGTAAGTGAACAATGCATAAGAAAAAAATATTCCGAAATGAAATTATAAAACTTGTTTATAATTTCGAAAAGAAATCCCTTGCCCGGCCCAACCACCCTCCAAGGTAAGCGAAAAAATTACCTGATATTTACAGGTAATATAAACGACTTACTAAGAATATAATTATGCAGTTTCCACACGCCATTGCTGCAGTGTAAGAAATTAAACATAAAAATATTTAGTAAGTGAACAATGCATAAGAAAAAAATATTCCGAAATGAAATTATAAAACTTGTTTATAATTTCGAAAAGAAATCCCTTGCCCGGCCCAACCACCCTCCAAGGTAAGCGAAAAAATTACCTGATATTTACAGGTAATATAAACGACTTACTAAGAATATAATTATGCAGTTTCCACACGCCATTGCTGCCGTGTAAGAAATTAAACATAAAAATATTTAGTAAGTGAACAATGCATAAGAAAAAAATATTCCGAAATGAAATTATAAAACTTGTTTATAATTTCGAAAAGAAATCCCTTGCCCGGCCCAACCACCCTCCAAGGTAAGCGAAAAAATTACCTGATATTTACAGGTAATATAAACGACTTACTAAGAATATAATTATGCAGTTTCCACACGCCATTGCTGCCGTGTAAGAAATTAAACATAAAAATATTTAGTAAGTGAACAATGCATAAGAAAAAAATATTCCGAAATGAAATTATAAAACTTGTTTATAATTTCGAAAAGAAATCCCTTGCCCGGCCCAACCACCCTCCAAGGTAAGCGAAAAAATTACCTGATATTTACAGGTAATATAAACGACTTACTAAGAATATAATTATGCAGTTTCCACACGCCATTGCTGCCGTGTAAGAAATTAAACATAAAAATATTTAGTAAGTGAACAATGCATAAGAAAAAAATATTCCGAAATGAAATTATAAAACTTGTTTATAATTTCGGAAAAGAAATCCCTTGCCCGGCCCAACCACCCTCCAAGGTAAGCGAAAAAATTACCTGATATTTACAGGTAATATAAACGACTTACTAAGAATATAATTATGCAGTTTCCACACGCCATTGCTGCCGTGTAAGAAATTAAACATAAAAATATTTAGTAAGTGAACAATGCATAAGAAAAAAATATTCCGAAATGAAATTATAAAACTTGTTTATAATTTCGAAAAGAAATCCCTTGCCCGGCCCAACCACCCTCCAAGGTAAGCGAAAAAATTACCTGATATTTACAGGTAATATAAACGACTTACTAAGAATATAATTATGCAGTTTCCACACGCCATTGCTGCCGTGTAAGAAATTAAACATAAAAATATTTAGTAAGTGAACAATGCATAAGAAAAAAATATTCCGAAATGAAATTATAAAACTTGTTTATAATTTCGAAAAGAAATCCCTTGCCCGGCCCAACCACCCTCCAAGGTAAGCGAAAAAATTACCTGATATTTACAGGTAATATAAACGACTTACTAAGAATATAATTATGCAGTTTCCACACGCCATTGCTGCAGTGTAAGAAATTAAACATAAAAATATTTAGTAAGTGAACAATGCATAAGAAAAAAATATTCCGAAATGAAATTATAAAACTTGTTTATAATTTCGAAAAGAAATCCCTTGCCCGGCCCAACCACCCTCCAAGGTAAGCGAAAAAATTACCTGATATTTACAGGTAATATAAACGACTTACTAAGAATATAATTATGCAGTTTCCACACGCCATTGCTGCCGTGTAAGAAATTAAACATAAAAATATTTAGTAAGTGAACAATGCATAAGAAAAAAATATTCCGAAATGAAATTATAAAACTTGTTTATAATTTCGAAAAGAAATCCCTTGCCCGGCCCAACCACCCTCCAAGGTAAGCGAAAAAATTACCTGATATTTACAGGTAATATAAACGACTTACTAAGAATATAATTATGCAGTTTCCACACGCCATTGCTGCCGTGTAAGAAATTAAACATAAAAATATTTAGTAAGTGAACAATGCATAAGAAAAAAATATTCCGAAATGAAATTATAAAACTTGTTTATAATTTCGGAAAAGAAATCCCTTGCCCGGCCCAACCACCCTCCAAGGTAAGCGAAAAAATTACCTGATATTTACAGGTAATATAAACGACTTACTAAGAATATAATTATGCAGTTTCCACACGCCATTGCTGCCGTGTAAGAAATTAAACATAAAAATATTTAGTAAGTGAACAATGCATAAGAAAAAATATTCCGAAATGAAATTATAAAACTTGTTTATAATTTCGAAAAGAAATCCCTTGCCCGGCCCAACCACCCTCCAAGGTAAGCGAAAAAATTACCTGATATTTACAGGTAATATAAACGACTTACTAAGAATATAATTATGCAGTTTCCACACGCCATTGCTGCCGTGTAAGAAATTAAACATAAAAATATTTAGTAAGTGAACAATGCATAAGAAAAAAATATTCCGAAATGAAATTATAAAACTTGTTTATAATTTCGAAAAGAAATCCCTTGCCCGGCCCAACCACCCTCCAAGGTAAGCGAAAAAATTACCTGATATTTACAGGTAATATAAACGACTTACTAAGAATATAATTATGCAGTTTCCACACGCCATTGCTGCCGTGTAAGAAATTAAACATAAAAATATTTAGTAAGTGAACAATGCATAAGAAAAAAATATTCCGAAATGAAATTATAAAACTTGTTTATAATTTCGAAAAGAAATCCCTTGCCCGGCCCAACCACCCTCCAAGGTAAGCGAAAAAATTACCTGATATTTACAGGTAATATAAACGACTTACTAAGAATATAATTATGCAGTTTCCACACGCCATTGCTGCCGTGTAAGAAATTAAACATAAAAATATTTAGTAAGTGAACAATGCATAAGAAAAAAATATTCCGAAATGAAATTATAAAACTTGTTTATAATTTCGAAAAGAAATCCCTTGCCCGGCCCAACCACCCTCCAAGGTAAGCGAAAAAATTACCTGATATTTACAGGTAATATAAACGACTTACTAAGAATATAATTATGCAGTTTCCACACGCCATTGCTGCCGTGTAAGAAATTAAACATAAAAATATTTAGTAAGTGAACAATGCATAAGAAAAAAATATTCCGAAATGAAATTATAAAACTTGTTTATAATTTCGAAAAGAAATCCCTTGCCCGGCCCAACCACCCTCCAAGGTAAGCGAAAAAATTACCTGATATTTACAGGTAATATAAACGACTTACTAAGAATATAATTATGCAGTTTCCACACGCCATTGCTGCCGTGTAAGAAATTAAACATAAAAATATTTAGTAAGTGAACAATGCATAAGAAAAAAATATTCCGAAATGAAATTATAAAACTTGTTTATAATTTCGAAAAGAAATCCCTTGCCCGGCCCAACCACCCTCCAAGGTAAGCGAAAAAATTACCTGATATTTACAGGTAATATAAACGACTTACTAAGAATATAATTATGCAGTTTCCACACGCCATTGCTGCCGTGTAAGAAATTAAACATAAAAATATTTAGTAAGTGAACAATGCATAAGAAAAAATATTCCGAAATGAAATTATAAAACTTGTTTATAATTTCGAAAAGAAATCCCTTGCCCGGCCCAACCACCCTCCAAGGTAAGCGAAAAAATTACCTGATATTTACAGGTAATATAAACGACTTACTAAGAATATAATTATGCAGTTTCCACACGCCATTGCTGCCGTGTAAGAAATTAAACATAAAAATATTTAGTAAGTGAACAATGCATAAGAAAAAAATATTCCGAAATGAAATTATAAAACTTGTTTATAATTTCGAAAAGAAATCCCTTGCCCGGCCCAACCACCCTCCAAGGTAAGCGAAAAAATTACCTGATATTTACAGGTAATATAAACGACTTACTAAGAATATAATTATGCAGTTTCCACACGCCATTGCTGCCGTGTAAGAAATTAAACATAAAAATATTTAGTAAGTGAACAATGCATAAGAAAAAATATTCCGA
>JAJQOW010000792.1:27500-82481 GCA_037975125.1 Latrodectus hesperus | reverse complement strand
GTGAGTGATTTACCCTAAGGTACTATCATCTGATTTTAGCTTCATTTCAATAAAAGTCACCGATGAAGAAAGACCGCAGTGAGTGATTTACCCTAAGGTACTATCATCTGATTTTAGCTTCATTTCAATAAAAGTCACCGATGAAGAAAGACCGCAGTGAGTGATTTACCCTAAGGTACTATCATCTGATTTTAGCTTCATTTCAATAAAAGTCACCGATGAAGAAAGACCGCAGTGAGTGATTTACCCTAAGGTACTATCATCTGATTTTAGCTTCATTTCAATAAAAGTCACCGATGAAGAAAGACCGCAGTGAGTGATTTACCCTAAGGTACTATCATCTGATTTTAGCTTCATTTCAATAAAAGTCACCGATGAAGAAAGACCGCAGTGAGTGATTTACCCTAAGGTACTATCATCTGATTTTAGCTTCATTTCAATAAAAGTCACCGATGAAGAAAGACCGCAGTGAGTGATTTACCCTAAGGTACTATCATCTGATTTTAGCTTCATTTCAATAAAAGTCACCGATGAAGAAAGACCGCAGTGAGTGATTTACCCTAAGGTACTATCATCTGATTTTAGCTTCATTTCAATAAAAGTCACCGATGAAGAAAGACCGCAGTGAGTGATTTACCCTAAGGTACTATCATCTGATTTTAGCTTCATTTCAATAAAAGTCACCGATGAAGAAAGACCGCAGTGAGTGATTTACCCTAAGGTACTATCATCTGATTTTAGCTTCATTTCAATAAAAGTCACCGATGAAGAAAGACCGCAGTGAGTGATTTACCCTAAGGTACTATCATCTGATTTTAGCTTCATTTCAATAAAAGTCACCGATGAAGAAAGACCGCAGTGAGTGATTTACCCTAAGGTACTATCATCTGATTTTAGCTTCATTTCAATAAAAGTCACCGATGAAGAAAGACCGCAGTGAGTGATTTACCCTAAGGTACTATCATCTGATTTTAGCTTCATTTCAATAAAAGTCACCGATGAAGAAAGACCGCAGTGAGTGATTTACCCTAAGGTACTATCATCTGATTTTAGCTTCATTTCAATAAAAGTCACCGATGAAGAAAGACCGCAGTGAGTGATTTACCCTAAGGTACTATCATCTGATTTTAGCTTCATTTCAATAAAAGTCACCGATGAAGAAAGACCGCAGTGAGTGATTTACCCTAAGGTACTATCATCTGATTTTAGCTTCATTTCAATAAAAGTCACCGATGAAGAAAGACCGCAGTGAGTGATTTACCCTAAGGTACTATCATCTGATTTTAGCTTCATTTCAATAAAAGTCACCGATGAAGAAAGACCGCAGTGAGTGATTTACCCTAAGGTACTATCATCTGATTTTAGCTTCATTCCAATAAAAGTCACCGATGAAGAAAGACCGCAGTGAGTGATTTACCCTAAGGTACTATCATCTGATTTTAGCTTCATTTCAATAAAAGTCACCGATGAAGAAAGACCGCAGTGAGTGATTTACCCTAAGGTACTATCATCTGATTTTAGCTTCATTTCAATAAAAGTCACCGATGAAGAAAGACCGCAGTGAGTGATTTACCCTAAGGTACTATCATCTGATTTTAGCTTCATTTCAATAAAAGTCACCGATGAAGAAAGACCGCAGTGAGTGATTTACCCTAAGGTACTATCATCTGATTTTAGCTTCATTTCAATAAAAGTCACCGATGAAGAAAGACCGCAGTGAGTGATTTACCCTAAGGTACTATCATCTGATTTTAGCTTCATTCCAATAAAAGTCACCGATGAATAAAGACCGCAGTGAGTGATTTACCCTAAGGTACTATCATCTGATTTTAGCTTCATTCCAATAAAAGTCAACAATGAAGAAAGACCGCAGTGAGTGATTTATCCTAAGGTACTATCATCTGATAGCAAGAATCCGAGTAAACTGAAACGGTATCTTCAAACAACGTATCCATCATGTTTAATTTCTTGACTAAAACTTTTCGGGAAATCTATTAGCAGAAAAAATAAAAGATTTTCATGAACAAAATAATGTGTATTAAGAAATTTCCAATGCCAAACAAATCACTTGTTGGTCCCATTCAAGGTGACACGCAGAGTAATGGAAGGCATAAAAGTTCACACTTTTGCCGAGGAATTAAGCCTGCCTGCAATTGTTGTTGTTTTCGTGTGACAAGTGCAAAATGAAAAAAAAGAAACAGTAAAAAAGACAAGTCATAAGGGACCAAAGGCATGGAACACTGCCCTGGCCACATCTTCAGCTTTTTTCGTATAGAGGGTGTCATGGCAGCAGTTGGAGGTCAATGTTGAAGAGAGTCGAGGCAACAGAGATGCAGTTGAAGAGATGGCTCGGATCCAGCGGAATTCCAGTGCAGTGCCTGCATTCTGTATATGTTCTATATCCGTCGGGCATGATTTTCATACCCCTCATGTGCCCAGTCCGCATTCTGATGATGGTAGAGGTCAGGATTAAGCTTCTGTAGGCACTATTTTCTCCGTAGTCCCCCACAGAGCTGATGCCTTGCAACGGCGTTTGCATCGAAGCAATTGGTAGTCGTGGGAGGGGGATAGATATTCCCAACCTCTTTGACGAGGGAGTCCGCCTGATCATTTCCCTCAATGTTAACATATGCAGGGACCCATTGGATGGTGCAGGTTTTCTCCCTTGCAACTATGGCGGACAGAAGAGCGTTGATGTCTTGGGAAATTCTCGTTTTACTCCTTTAATGGCTTTCAGTGTGAACATGTCTAGTATAATGATAAGAGAAAATGCAGGAAAAACATGTGGCGAATACTCCTTAGTCAAAAAATATCATCAGCTGAAGACTAAGAAACATGCTACAGGATATTAACGATCAGCTGTCCGAAGAAATAATAGGAAATAAACTAGACAGCAACTGAATAAGACAGCTGACAGCAGTACAGATGCACATTTTTATCAGCTATGTATGTTTCTTTATTAGTTGTGCTATCGGTGAAGACTCTTTTGTAAAAATTATTATTATTCGAATTGTTAGGTCTAAAGTTATATTCGATATTCTTGATACGTTTAAGTCAGTAAATGTTTGGTTTGAACAAAGTGCATTGGTGTGTACATTGATTGGGATTAATGTTTACTTAATACTGATAACTACTGGCGCTCTAGGACACAATGTCCTGGATTGTTTGTGGACCCATTACATCATGCACTGACAAGTACTTACATCAAAATCGTTAAATCTTCAGCTGAACCTCATTCTAGAATGTATAAAATGAGGTAAGAGCTACGTAAAAATCAGGCCATTTAAAGTTATATTAAAAAAATATGCTAGAATTTGGAACGAACATACATCCTTTGTGTAATACATGTGGCTCTATCATGGCAATATACTGCTGAGAATTTTTTAATTTCGACAAGAAATTTATTATTTATTTAAAGTAAAAAATCGTGTAAAATTTAATAATTTCGCGAAACCGTAACTCTTGCTGAAATGGTATATTTGTGCAATATGTTTGAAAAACTAAATACATTGAATTCATATATTGAACTAAGAGGATTTTAGTATTCAAGTAAAATTGCACACTGGAAAAGTAAATTAAATAGTAGTGGAGGCAAAGAAAGTATAATTCACCTGCTTCGATTCAAAATATTTTTAATACCTATAAAAAATGAGTATCCTTTACAAAGTACAAGATCGATGAGGATTCTCTTTTACTTTGTGACCTCAAATTGAGTTGTTGTTGTTGTTGTTGCTTATCCTCCATGTCTGACAGAGTCAGACTAGATCCACGAGTTCGTTGACTGTAAGGAAGTCGAAGACTAAAAGAGGATTGCTAAAGAGATCGTCCCTAGAGAGACCCATGCAATCCAAAATATACTCAGGAGAAGCCTGATGATTTTGGCACTTGGTGCAGGTGACGAAAGTTTTCCTGCCCTCGTTGAAAGTGAGGCACTTAATATGACCGCTAGCAAGTCTTGAGAGAACAGTCCGGGTACGTCTGTCACACGGGAGGTCAAGGGACAAACCCGGTTTTAATCCCTTGTACCAATTATGGGTGGGGGGTGTTTTCCACTCCTCCGAGATTTTTGATTTTTCCCGGGAGTATAACTCCAGAAAAGTAAGTGTGGAAGAGGGAGTATTTGAAATCCTGCAACCCTCCTTCAATGATCCTGCAACCAATGACTTCGTTGACTTCAAATTGAGTAAGAAATTGAAGTGAGAACCTGTATCGAATCTCGAAATAATAAAGAACGACTCTCTACAATGTATAGTGTGTAAGGATAACAGATGATATTCTTCATGATTTGTTCAATGGAGCAAGGCATATTCAGTTCTATCATACAGCGGGCATTGGTACAAATTTGTGTGTGCTGGAAGTTTCTTTTCGTTAATTGCAACGCAATATTCTCCATTGCTTCTAAGCATTTTCCACAAACGAAAATTAAACAAACCTGTTTCTTCTACTTTAGTTACTATTAAATGAAGATTTTCCACAGTCAATGAATCTTTTTAAGATTGTATAGTTAAATAAATAAACAAGAAACGTGGATGAAAAGATGATATTTAACAGTCATGAAGGAACTCCCTAACGGCAAAATGTTCAATCATTTCCTGTTGCTCAAACATATCACCATCCTTTCATGACTTATCCTTTTGGTGCCCTGGGATCAATTGAAGCTGCTCCTTTCCCATTACTATGGACAGAGCCATTTCTTGACTGTATCTGAATTTTACTGTGAACGAGATTTTGGAGAATCCTATTTTATTTTTAGTTTATTAATGATTTTTGGTTTTTTATGGAGATGGTTTAGCTTAGCTACACCATCTGGGATATGAAACAACAACAAAACAAAACCATCCCTTCATTATCTTCTAAATAAAGTTTCATAAATTTCTTAATAGTTTCATCTGTAAACAGCTTTAAACTGCTAATTTGTTGAAACTTTAAAATTTTTTTCTTTCTTATCTCGTTTAATTTAGCAATATTTTTTTTTTTTTTTTTTTTTTGCAGAGAGACATTGCAAATTATCTCGTCTTGTGAGGAATTGTCATTTCCCCCTCTACCTTGACATTTAATTACCATAGCATACGTCGGCATTAGAAATTTGATTATTAGTTATTAGACAAGAGATTTCTGGGCAACTTATAAAGTTAAATGTTTTATATCATGATCCTGAAGCCGAAAGAACGTAGTAGGCTGCACGAAGCGACAGGAGTCAGTCGCTTAGTAAAAACAGAGGGCACCACGTGAAGGCGACAGACACCACCCCCCACTGTCAAATGGCAATTCGTTCTCTACTGGAAGAAGGACGACAAATTGTGCTGCAATGGATACCCAGCCACTGTGGTATCGCCGGAAATGAGGCAGCTGATAAATTGGCAAAGGCTGGCTCAAATCTACAACAGCCTTCTCCAGCCTTGGAGTACCATACTGTTAAAAGGCTTATTAAGTCAAATATAGCCTCCTATCGTAGAAATATTTACAAGATGTGCATAAAGGAGAAAGCATGGGCTTCCTTACTAACAAAGCCTATTCCGTGTAACCTCCACAGAGCTGTGGGAGTGGCAAATTTTCGCCTTAAAACTGGGCATGATTATCTGCAAAAACACCTTCACCGTTTGGGTTTGAGGGACTCTCCAATCTGCCCTTTTTGCGGACTAGAGGATATGACTGGTGACCACCTTTTCACTTGCCCTGGACTTTCGGACGTCGCAGATAGAAATTCTGCGGAAGATGACTTTTCATTCACCTCAAGATAGTATTGGGCTGCCCGACAGAGACTGATGGTTGAAAAACCAAGGTCGGGCGTAGGATAAAAAAAAAATGTTTTATATCAGAAATAAAAATTATGCGTTAAACATTAGCGAAGAAATAATCATCATAATATACTTCTCAGATTTTATTTTATTGTATTAATTTTGAGGTAAAAAAAAAAAGAACACGGGATTATGTTCGAAAAAAAAATTGAATTAAGAATTGTTGGAAATAATTGCTGTAGCTTTCTATATATATGTGAATAAATATTATAAAGTTCGAAATGAGTAATATGATATATATATATATATATATATATATATATATATATATATATATATATATATATATATATATATATATATATATATATATATATATATAATATTTGAAATTTCAATATTAATATTTGAAGTATGAAAAGAATATTAATATTTTAAATTTTTCTGTCAATCTTATAAATACGGAAATGAGATTTTTTTTTTCAACATGACACACATACTTATACACAAAGAAAGTTTTAACTGAATACCAATAAAGGGATCGTAAAAACGATTACACTCAAAAACTTGGCAAATAGCATTAGTTGTTTGAACTAAGTTTTCAAAAATGTGAGTTGGCAAAAATAGTCGAAATGGTTGCTCAATTCTATCTCTAAATCGAAAAGTCTATGCATTTTAAAAATTATAATTTAATTTTTAAAGCTAACTATAGGTATTCATAAACAATAATCCATGCTTCATCAATGAAAAATCTTGGTGGTCTATATGTTTTTGAAACGTTAGGTAAACTTTATTGCAAGGAAACATTACTTTGACATTGAGTTCATGAATTTCTCGTAAATTATACTGAGACTTGGAGTTTAGTTATTGTCTATGATCGCTTTTTGCATACGAGGGCTAATTCAACTGAGATCTACAATTTTGAGAGAATTTCAAATCACTAATAGCAACTACACTAGCGATATGTGCTTGTTTAATCTGTGGAATTGAAAGTACTGTAGTCGGTCGGTGAGCAGTTACCATGGGTTTAATGGTCTGGAGAAAATTTCCTTACCTTCTAGATCAATGTCGAAATTGAGGGAGAGCTTCTGGTGTTGCCATCTACTGGAAGAGCTTAGAGCAAAGTCGTACTTTCAATTTCGTGGTGCACTGGTTAAACGAAAGACGCACCGTTCTGACTTAAATTCGCGTTGTCAACGGCAAAGTGAGCTTGACTTGTCCAAATGTCATAAGTTACAACAACACACCAGCGATAAAGAACTGATTACACAAACTAACTTACTGTAATCAATGAATGGCTAATTGGAAATCACTGATTATCACAAATAATATGCATTGTTGTTTTAATAGTATATATGATTGCAATACATGATTGCTCAAATATTTTTATCTATTCAACTAAGAGAAAGTGTCTCAACTTAAACTTTCAATGCACACGCTCTTACAGTTCAGTCAGGCTATAGATGATTTAGGAATAATAATTTTAATTGAAGTCAATTTGTATTATAAAATCAGGTGCAGCGAATATATAGGTCTACAGTTCTACCTATGACCTCAGCCGCCACTTAAAATGAGGACGTTATATTGAGAACCTCTGAACTGTGCTTTTACTTTTCCGGATTCATCTTAAGTCATTAGCAAATGGGAGGATGTCAAGTTACTAACAGTATTATTCAAGAAAATAAAACACAAATGCTCTAGTTTAGTTTTGTGCTCAACATCGGGTGTGAGTGTGCAAAAATCATTCAATCAAGCAGAAGAAAATAAATTTTTTTTTCTCCATGAGGTAAGATAATTTTTTATGTAAATTAAGATAAAAGCTCCAAGAGTTATATGAACATATGAACAACATTATCAATTTAACTTGAATTTTAGGATGAAGGATATTTATGTGTTCTTTAATATGTATGTATCTATCTATATCCATACACACACACACACACACGTATATATATATATATATATATATATATATATATATATATAATTATATATATATATATATATATATATATATATATATATATATATATATATATATATATATATATATATATATATATATATATATATATATATATATATATATACAGGGTTAGCAAGAAATAAGTTTCCCACTTCAGAGGGCTGTAGAATACGTTCTACTCGTCCAAATGAGATAAAATTTGAACTACAGATAATTCAAATGATGCGCTTGGCATTTATTAAAAAATAGTACAAAATTTCAACGATAGATTGCTTTATAAATGTTAAAAAATAATAATGAAAATGTAGCGTTACAACTCTTCAATATGCCCTTCTTCATTTTCAACAATGTGCTCTATAACCACAGAACCATATTTTCGACAGCAGACCGGTGTGAGTCTGTCGGAATATCAAGGATATGGCGCCTAATGCTGTCCTTCAGATCTGGTACACATGCTGGCCTTTTACAGTAGACATTGCCCTTCCAAATGAATGCCAAATGAAGAAGGGCATATTGAAGAGTTGTAACGCTACTTTTTCATTATTATTTTTTAATATTTATAAAGCATATAAAATGTTTTTATGTGTATTACATTGCCATCTATTGGTGAAATTTTGTACTATTTTTTAATAAATGTCAAGCGCATCATTTGAATTATCTGTAGTTCAAATTTTATCTCATTTGGACGTGTAGAACGTATTCTACAGCCCTCTGAAGTGGGAAACTTATTTCTTGCTAACCCTGTATATATATATATATATATATATATATATATATATATATATATATATATATATATATATATATATATATAATTATAATGTTGAACAACGAGGGCAGGACGTAGTTCTTTTGCTTTCAGCCTTATTGTCTTCCAGGTATAATGTTAGGAAGATTTATAGGTTTTCCTTTTTGTTTACAACACGTGAATACGATCTCAGAAAAATTCCTTCCGAAAGGTAACATGTAGAATGTGTCTTACAAAGCTGTTAAACGGTTATTTTATCCTGTACGCGGTGTCAAAATATGCATTACCTATATCGTTGGGTGTTCTCACTGTCTTACGATTGCATGCAGCTAAAGTGAAATTCTTGACCATTATCACTAACTAGAATTTAAAAGATTATATGATATGAATATGTATCACAAATTTGGTTAAGATATAAATAGACATTATATTACCATTATAAAGAATTCAAAATGTACCTTTTCCATCATTAGGTGCTTCTACTGATTCCACAATAATAACAGCTGTAAATTTTTTAACTATAATCTTTCATTTTTAAAATAACACAAAATTCAAAAATTTCTTAATATTATAAAACATAAAATAATTTTTAAAGTATCAAACTTTAAATTTTAATTATAATCAATATCGAGTGAAAAAATTTTTGTTTGTTAAATGTGATTGAAATTAATGTTATGTTAAATATTTTGAAGTTCTTCTGTCTGTACATAGAATGAATAGATAGCTTTTCTAGCTCACATTACACTTTTCTTCTTTTCATGTTCATTTACACTATGTCAATTAAACATTATTATTTTCTTCATATTTTAATAATTTTATATAATATCAGCAAAGAGTCTCACACACATATGGTTTTAGATATTATGTTATATTTATATCTATCCTATTATATCAGGATATCGATATATATACATACATACATACATATATATATATATATATATATATATATATATATATATATATATATATATATATATATATATATATATATATATATATATATATATATATGATTTTAAATTAAAGATAATAAAGAAGCACACAGAAATCGAATGAAAGGAAAAATAGCCTAGGTACATATACCACACTGGTGGTCAAGCATTATATCCAAACTACAAGAATGCATTAAGCTTATGCCACAATAACAAGAGCATAAGAGAGGGGCATATAAGGACCTGTGGAAAAGAAAGAAGCAACTGGTTCATAGCTAGTCCGTACTGCTCTCAGTGACACAACCGCATAGGTATGACACAGAGGACGTGTACGGATGATGTTTTATGTGTTAGAATTATCGGCCGCTTGGCATGCGGATGTATGCAAATGGCAGTAGCCGAGGTACTCGGAATCACCCTAAGTGTCATTTCAAAGTTTTTGTAAAGATTTCAGATTGTCGGTAGACGTTACAATACTGGTCACTCCTAACGAGGAACAATTCCGAATGACAACCGGTATTTGTCAGTAACAACCAAAAGAAACGGATAAAGCACAGCAGCGAAACTGTTGTGTCAGATATCGTCTGCGACGGGTAAGATCGTTTGGATCCGTATAATCGTAGGCGTACCAAATATATTCCGATGACAGTAACTCATTGTCGCCAGTGGTTAGCATAAAGTAGAAAACATGCAATGTAGACAAAGTCACAGTGGGCTCTCCAGTGTAATGCTTTCCAACAAGTCAAAGTTTAGCTTGCAGTCCGATTGACGTCAGACTTCCAAATGGAGAAGGTCAGTATCCAATATCACCAAGACAATATCATTGAACGCCAATGTCATAATGGTGCAGGAGCGCTCGTTTAGAGAGGTATTATACTCCAGGGCTCCAGAACAGATCTGCATGTTCATATCGCAACCACGACAGGCCAAATTTATGAGAATTTCATTCTGGAACTGCATTCCCGTTTACGTAAGGGAGCCATGAGGGCTGTTAAATACATGACAAAATAATTCAAAATAGTTTGATTACTTTATTGAAAAGACTGTTGGTAATCAAAAATACAATATCAAAGATGACACAAAGCGAAATTTACTATAGATATTTATAGAAATACAAAGCTTAAAATTATAGCTTTCTGTGAGTTGAGGAAGATGATAAAATCTATGACGAGTGTCACCTATATTATTGTCAAAAAATATGCTACTAAAAAGCTTTCAATTTATTGATTGAATATTAGATACCATGCTATTTCCTCGTACAGTCAAATTTTAATTGATATACCAACTAATGCTATGTTCTAGGATAATCATTCTTCAAACAGTGGCTAGATTGTTGTTGCACCAGCATGCTTCCTTGTACCTATCCCTGAGTTTACTAAAAATAAACTTGTACGGCCAGGGGTCAGTGGCTGAATTGTTTAGTTTACACCAACAGAACTAAACAATTCAGCCACTGACCCCTGGCCGGTACAAGTTTATTTTTAGTAAATTCAGGCTGAATTGTTACATCTAGAGAACATAGAGACTAAAGAGGTAATGGATTTGGTGGTTGGAAAATTTATCGTTGTCCACCATGTGTGCGCGCATTGTGCACATGAAATATGACCGCATGCAAGATTTTAAGCTTAGAAAGAAAAACAAACTTAGCAAATTGAGAGATATAATTATAGCTGCATCTATAATAGATTTTAGGAGATATGAAAGTGGCATTCATTTCTACCAAAAACTTCTGCAAGATCACAGGGATAAGGTAACAGTTTAGTGCCCTCTTACAATGATGTCTCTAGATTTTTATATGGTCATTTGCAAGCTGGAAATGCATAATTTGTCTGGAATGTCATTCAGCTGTCTACCACTCCATACATTGTGGCATTGTAAAGAAAACGCCAGTGGTTTAAATACAAAAGTAATTGAAATGATGGACGATTTGAAGTATTTCAATATGATGCAGTCTATTTCGAATGCTTTGTACGGACAACGATTATTGTGTTGCAGACTACATTCCTTAGGCTATTATTTGTGCGTGTGGCACAGCGCTATATCATTGTCCTGTGCACAACATCTATCTTTAAATGTTATGTTGGGTAAATGATTGAAATGGCTAAAATCGATGTCAATTTCACAGTTGCATGACTTTTATCCGATACGAAGATTGATTTCACGAAAATATAGCCCACAATTTTATCAGGGAACAATTCTTCTAATACTATAGAACACCTAAACGTACTCGAATCACATTCATTTCGTATTACGATACATAATCAAGCTGTTGACTGAAACCTTCTTAATGAATACTATTTTAATTCTTCAAAACGGCAAATTTTTCATGACACTGCAACAGTCATGATATCCTGTATAGTTATTAGTTGGATTAACCAATGCTTTAGAGTCATGCAAATTTTATACAGTTTGGGCAATACATTCATGATAATTAACTAGCAGTGTGTTGTTATAAAACAAAAAATTTTACAAATAAAAATTAAACACATAAAGTATAAGAGTATAAGATTATTTTTCCTCATATATAACCTTTATAACAAAAGGCCCGAGGTGTCCTGTTGGGTTAGAAGTCGCTTTCATTATCGGAATAGTGAGTTCGATTACCGATTTAGCAACCAAAGATCCTTCGGTTATTAAGCTACACTTCGATTCCAACAGGTTTTTTAGTTTAATAGATATCTAATTCTAGTTTATTAAGATTGCAGCTTAACTCGTAGCAGTGTTGCTGCTCACATCAGTCCTGAACTTATGATAATTGCCGGGGCTGAATATGTAAAATGGAACGACATGTTGGATCTCTTGCTCTGCATCACTAAAAGACGATTTATATTAAAAGTCGATTTATATATATATATATATATATATATATATATATATATATATATATATATATATATATATATATATATATATATATATATATATATATATATATATATATATATATATATATATATATATATTATTATATATATATATATATATATATATAATATATATATATTATATATATATATATATATATATATAATATATATATATTATATATAATAGATATATATAGATATATATACATATATATATATATATATATATATATATATATATATATATATATATATATATATATATATATATATATATATATATATATATATATATATATATATATATATATATATATATATATATATATATACTATTTTAAAATTTAAGAATATTTTTTATAGATTTTTACTATTATATTTTTGAAATTAATTTAGATTTTGTAGTTTCAAACTATACATTTTTACTACATACTGTGTTAATGCTGTTTTTAATATGTATATTGCTAATCATATTACACACTATATTATTAAGTATGTGTGCAAAACTGACAATCGGTTTTTAGTAATAATCGGTAATATGTAAACATGAATAGGAATGTAACTTAAGCAGAATATTTGTTAGGTATTTTATCCAAAGTAAATAAGAAAAGAATTATAAATTGTGTCCTTCTAACAGAATTTTATATTTGATTGGTTTTGTACCATTAACATATAATTTACATTTTAATAATGAAAAAAAGACACTGATAGATGATATTCATTAAAACATTCTAACATTGTACAGATTGTGAATACACCATTCGATATGCTCCACATTAAGTATCTCCCGAAATATTTTATTTAAAATAAATTAGTTGGAACAATGAAATTCTGATGAAACCATGATTTTGTTTTTTCAAATAAAGCAATCATGGGCTCATTTCATTAAAAATTATGCTTTTAATAATGATTGTTATCAGATGGAATGTAAATACTATATAAGTATTTTTAAATTTCACTGGAATTAGTCTTACTTTTTTTACAATAGTTAACGACAGCATATCCACCCTATATTAATATATTTGTAATTTCTGATAATTGGATACATATTAGACTTAAATAATTTTGTCACAATCTGTTAGAAAGTTAAGAACTTTTAAGTTATTTGTTTATAAAACAATTTCTGCATTACTGTAAAAATTGATTTCTTTCTTTTTTAAAGCTACATTTATTAGCATTTTTAAGAAAGCATGGAATAAATAGAGATTTTGAATTTATCGTACTACTTCATTCCTCCCAAATGTTATCTTTGGTCACATATAGATATAACAATACATGTGTGGCATCGAAACACGCTGCGGTTTTATCTAAATCTAACTTATCAGAAGGTACTGAATATCTATTGTAAGAGGTCTATTCACAATTTCATGTTTCAGCCGAAGAAATGAATCGATTGATTGCAGCTACTTTTTGATTACGCTTGACATCGTCGGTTATCGTGTGATGTGAGTTAACATATCAAAGATCACGTTTAATTGTCAACAAGTACACTCAAAATGGTAATATAAGTTCATTAAAAGAACAGTGTGTGGTTAAAAATAAAAGGTAAGCATAATTATGCCTTTTGATTTTTATAAAAGTTTGAATCTATGAAATTTTATATGATTGTTTGGATGACGAAAAACTGCCGAATCGATATTAGATATCGTCTTTATCGAAAGTCTAGACATAATTTTTTGTGTGAATTAGCGAAATTGAATGCTGTTAGAAAACTCTTACTCACAAAAGTTTTAAGGGATTTAGTTTTAAATCATCTAGGAAAAATATTTATGTTAATTCAGATTAAAGTTTATTTTAGTCTCATAAGATTTGGTAAACAAGTTTTGAAATTACGAATAAGAATAGTAATTTCGATATTTGTGTCCAAAATTTCTGTTTTGCTTCTTATAATTACACATATAATTTCGACAAGCTTTACTAACACAGTTTAAATAAATTTTATGATTATTTGAGTATTTGTTAGGATTTTTTTATAGATATTGAAAGATCATACTCTGAAAAATTTAATATTTGAAAGCATCAAATTACAGTATAGCAGTCTTGTGTTTTCATATGCATTTAGACTTTAATTAATATGTATTAAACTCATACACTTAATCAAATTATTTATTCAACAGAGAAATTAAAAAAAATAATCAAGTTTCCTCATCAGCGTTTATTTCAGCTCAAGTTTTTAGTAATTGCGGTGTTTAAAATTTCAAAACATGTTATACTTTTTTGCATAAAATTTTGTCATTTTATGTTTACTTGATATTCTTATGCACTGCAAAAAATATATCAGAATTCATATTGAAAATATTTTCATGCTTTATGTTTTCAATATCTATATCTATCTATCTATCTATCTATCTATCTATCTATCTATCTATCTATATATATATATATATATATATATATATATATATATATATATATATATATATATATATATATATATATATATATATATATATATATACATATATACATATATATATATAGAGAGAGAGAGAGAGAGAGAGAGAGATCCATGCGTTTTTTTATGACTTGTTTTATCATTCTTAGATCCTCGATTCTTACATATTTTAATAAACTCTGTCTGTTTATGATCTAATTATTAAACTAAAATAATTAATCTTATTTTTAGGACTTGAGAACAAAACCATTTTACTGCTGATATTAAGTATCTAAATTTTCTGCAATATATAGATAAATATGAAATGTAATTCATGTATTCAAGAAATATGAAATAATTAATAGCTTGTTGACATAAAGACTGAGGATAATTCAAAATTTCTTTCTGAGAATCAAAGTACAAAAATAGATGTATCTTTTTATTAAATGTCATTCAAATATTACTCCGCCTTTTCCCAAAAAAGAAGGATGATAAGTTCAAATTGAGCAACTGGAAACAAATTCATGCTGTAAGAATGCACGTCTGTCGGATAGATGCTAGGGAGTTTTCCAGGTTTCCTCCCTTGTAGCTCATGAAAACGACCCACTATCTATGAAAAGTCCTCCCAGAAGGCAATACGTGGTGAATGATGAATTATTTGAGAACTGCTTTCAGCCATTAAGCTGTTCACTACGATATGTGAAAAGAACTGCTCCAAGAAATTGAACGAAATTTGACTTTTGAATTTAGTGCAAGCAATTATGCTATTTGCTTTCAAGAATATCACACTCAGAGTGTTTGTCCAAACTTTTCACTATTACGAAATTTCTTTTTAATGAAATTTAGAATCTATTTATAGTTACTCTTGCAGGTAAACCTATCGCTAATGACTGTAGTTTACATTCCAAGATTTAAACTGTGTTTTTAGTTATTGTATCACACACACATTTCTATTATTTTTCACACACGCAATCTGTTGAAAGTGCTCAAATTCTAATGACAACCTGATGTATCATTACGTTAAAGTAAATGTATGAAAATGTATGAGATATCGAAAAAAATAAGCAACAAGAATAATAGAGAAAAATGACCAACATTTACTATGATAAATAAAATTTTAAATCTGTATATTTTTATTTTAATAATAATTATATACGTACGAATCAGACTCATTTTAAATATATGCTTGATTTTGATCAGTACCAAAATTTATCATTTAGATAATTTTTGATAGAGAGATCAAAATCGAGCATATAATATTCTATATCTATTATTCTGTTTCTATATTTTTGTAGTTATTTTGTATGCTCACATCTTAAACAAAAATCCGAAATGCATATTATTCGATTTTATGTAAACTAATGAATCAAAATTTAAAGAAAATGATAGTAAATATTTCAAAATTCCTCATAAATAATGCAAAATTCGTAATTAGTTGAACTTAGTCTTAAGGGTGCGTAGTTCGGAGGAAATCTAAGATTGGTACACCAAAGGTCTATAGTACTATTCGCAATTGGCTGAAAAAAATTTTAATTTTGAAAATCAAAGGAAAATTATAGGCAAATTGGCATTCTATATGAGCTCAACGGGGAAAGAACACTAGATGATAACTGTTATCGGGATTCTGATTCTAATTGCTATCATATGAAATTGTATATCGTTTATCATACATTGACTCCGACTCATTGGTTTGAGAAGCACGGAAATGCTTTGAAATTTTACAATAAAAAATAAATTCAAAGGAATTTTTTTACGTAGTGTAAGTAGAGTTAACTTAATAATGGAACTTTGAATACAAATAACTTTAAAATACGAAAACTGAAACCTTCCGATACTAGGAACTCTATTGTACTAGCAGGCCATACTAATCTGAGTAGGGCCGTGGTAGCTTAGTGCTTAGGGCATCGACCTTCCATCAAGAAGAGCTGGGTTCGATTCCCAATGCCGCTAAAGACCCACCGAGTACATGCGATATACTTACTCGTTACATCTGCGGAATCGAAAGTCCTGTGGTCGGTAGTTGAGCAATTACCATGGTTGTAATGGATTGAAGAAAATTTCCTCTCTCTCCAGATCAAAGTCAAATTTGAGGAAGTTTACTCTATAGTGGCGCCATCTATCGGAGGAATCTTAGAGCAAAGACATCCTTTCACCTTTGTCGTTCACTAATTAAAACGAAAGATGCACCCTTCTGACTTAATTTCGCGTAACTGTTTTAAAGTGAGCTTGGCTTGTCCAAATATCGTAAGTAACAACATAACTTATCTGAGTTTTGCCACCTTTTTTAGTTATAATTTATTGAAAATTCTGTCGAAATCGAGAAGAATGTGCAGGATGGGCGAGATGTATATAGATATTAGACGACTGTTATTTTATTTTACTGACGAGGGAATAATTAAGAACAGTCAACTGTTTACTTCCCTTTTCGCAGGCATTGGAAGAATGCATTGAGATAAACCATTTATGAGACTTCACTGATATCTAGCATGTAAGGAGGCCTGTGATTTATCTTTCTCCTGGAAAACTTTAATTATCCTTTTGTGGACAGTACTATTCATAGAATAGTCAATATTAATTTACAGGCAACGTAGTTGTTTTTTTTATTCTTTATATTTAAATCTATTAGTGTCGTAAATACATCTATTATTTTTTCTTTTAAATAATTTTCTTGTAAATTTGAACACTCGATTTTTATATTGTTATTTATATATTTCGTAAATCTTCTATTTCCCTATCAAATCAATTCGGTCTAATGAGTCCCTGTGTGCAAAAAATGACCGTTGAGCGAAAAACAGACCAATCAAATCAATTAAGTTCTGTTTTGTATGCTGTCATAACTATTTGTTTAAAACAAAATTTCTAAGCTTGTTTCTAGGTTAAATAAGTCTGATTTCAAGTGCTTCCTATTATCTAAGTTGTATGATTTTCTCTCTTGCGTAGATTCTCTGTGGTAATGATTATGCAGTTATGGTATCGTTAATATTATCTATACTAGCGGTAATTCCTAATTTTTTTTTTTTTTGCTAGGAATAAATTAAAAAAAAATTATTTTAACAACTTAATTTTTGCCTTTGTATTAAATGTTTCGAATGTTAAAAAATCATCCAGTAACACATCATTGATTATAATGGCATTTAGTAATTGACATTAATAATGAAATATTAAAATTTCAGATCTATAAGGGAATGTTGGGTAATAAATAGGCTTACTTAGTTCAAAAAATCGTATATAATTCATAGTTTGTCTTGAAGGTTAGAGAACTATTTTTTATTTTTCTTCTCATTTTCAGTTAAGATGTTGAATATTAAATTTCCTACCAAAAATAATAAGGTTAAAGTGAATATTATGGTCACAGTTCGCCAAGGACAAAAATTAGTCAAACGCGGTAAAATTTGGTGATTTTTACCCTAGCCAAATTAATTCACGAAAAGCAATTAATCGCCAAAGGTAGATACGGCGTTTTAACACATAGCACCATAATTCGAATTTCCGCCATTTTAATTTTTAACGTTTTATTTATCGTTTTATTCTCGAGCGAATAACTTCAGTGAGATAGACGTTCTGAAATTACAAGATATATTCCGCTTGAATAATAAAGGTGAAAACGAAGTTATTAATTGATGTTTAGATGTTGATTTAAATTTTAAAGATCATATATTTTTGGTAAATGTGGCGGGCAAATAAAACTGGTCGAAAGAATAGCTCCTTTACCGGATCTATAAGGAATGGACTAATATCGGATTTTTCAACAGCATAGAAGTGAGTGGGAGTTAAATCGCGGGTCTTCGTGTTTATAGTCCTTTTTCATGAAGTCACTCTTGAAACTCGGGTTCTTCTGGTTATATACAAGTTTTATGAGAGAGCTGTACGCCTTTATGGAATAGACAAATGCGACCATCTGTCATGGCTCTTGGATGACCGCTCAGACTTTCTTTCCATAGACCTGGTCTCCTAGAACTGTTGCACATAACACTGGGCTCATTACAAAGCTGGACTTCGAGTCACTTCACAATGCCATCGTCATCTAACGATAAATGCACCTTACATAAATAAGTAATAATTATAATATCTTTATCACCTTCAATGGTTTTAAAATTATCCTATGAGTATTTATTAAGACGCAAAAAATTAAAAATATTTAGGTAATGTGACAGTAAAAATTAAATTTATTTAATTTTCAATTATGGAAATAATTTTTGTTTAGTTTTAACAAAGAGCCCTTGAATCCTCCTTTTATAAATTTCTCCTCAAATAATCAAAACTAATTTGGAGCTGCTTCAGCAGCAGAAACAAATTTGGCTTGATTTCAGTACGGGACATATAAGTTACCCAATTCCAGAAAATCGTATTTTGGCAATTTGTTCCTCGATATACGATTCGAAATTATTCAATTCTAAATTTTTTAATTAATAGTTTAAAATTATAAAAAATCTTAAAAATATTTTAATTAGAAAACCAAACTTAGGACATTAGCACTTGCTAACTTTATGTATGTATTAATTTAATAGACTAAATCAATGTATGCAAACAAGTAAACGTCATTATATATAAGAACGGTGTATCTGTTTCAATTAATATATATATATATATATATATATATATATATATATATATATATATATATATATATATATATATATATATATATATATATATATATATATATATATATATATATATATATATATATATATATATATATATAATATAGGGGTGCAAACTTTATTATAAAAAATCAAAACCAACTTTTGAATACTTTGTTGGCTTTTTTTCTTATGTATTTCCGGCTATCTATTTCAGGCAACTGAAAAGTCATTAAACACTTTTTAGAAAATCGTCTGTTAATTTTGAACCGTGGTCAAAGATGAAGCTGAGCTAATACTTTCCTCTCCCTAACCACACTAATGCAAAGAAATTGCATAATCACGACTTATTTTAAGTGCCCCAATCGCCATTCGTAAGTAGGACAAATCTTCGATAGAGTTAAGTATCAAACTCGTCACCTCTCAGTCACGAGAACGGTGCCTTTCTCAACCAGGTCACTGCAGATTCCTTTTAAACAGCGCTGGTGTATATGGCTCTCGAATTAATAAACAAACGTAATTTCAAGTGTGAAAAAAGGCTATTTAGAATTATTTTTTATTTGAGTTATCTGTGACTGCTATTATGTCTAATTATAAATTTTTCAAAATTTTTTATTAAGTTTATGCACTACATTTGAGAGCTGAAAATGTTTTTTCCCCTTTGGTATAATTTATAAAAAGCGCTTCGTATTTGTTTAAATTCTTTATTGGTGCATAAATATTTCAGAAGTTGCTAAAACTTAAGATATTCGAAGGATTCGAATTCTTATTAGATTTCTAACTCCGGTTCGGTTTGATGAAAATACAGGATTAAACCCTTTTCACTTGTATTTTATTATAGTTAGCTTCCTTATCTACATGAATGAGTTCATTGTGATACCGTGAATGCACACTCCTTTGCTTCCATTTACTGATTGTGTCCTACTTTTCCCATGTCTACCATACAAACAACTCTAAAAGTGTTTCCTGTTTCAAATTCAGAAATTATTTTTGAAGTCATTCATATTATTGAAGACTGAAGTATTTCATATTGTTCGCGTAAAAATACTGAGATAAACAAATTTTGAAAGTTATATTTTTATTTGGAATTCCGAGAAAATCTTTTGTTCTGAAATAACTGACCTATTTTAAATGCTTCGTTTGGTCACAATTATAAGTAAATAAAACAAGTTCTTGGCACTGTTAAGAAATTAAACATTATTAGTATTAAGCTTTTTCCTCCATATGATGAATGCATTACTTATACAATAAGAAGATAATTAAATATTTGAATCTATTCTCGTTGATATTTCAAATTTACACACATTATTTTACTAAAATTATCATTTATTTTGAATTTTAGTCTGTGATTTTTTTAAATAGAAAAAAAATAAATGTTAGACAAAAAATATATATTAAATAGAATTGAGGGAATAATATTTCTTACTTCTAAATTTTTTAAGCTATAGTAAATAAATAAATCATAAATTGTTCACAAGGACTTATATATATATATATATATATATATATATATATATATATATATATATATATATATATATATATATATATATATATATATATATATATATATATATATATATATATATATATATATATATATATATATATATATATATATATATATATATATATATATATATATATATATATATATATATAT
The DNA here is from genome assembly GCA_037975125.1 of Latrodectus hesperus. NCBI lineage: Eukaryota > Metazoa > Arthropoda > Arachnida > Araneae > Theridiidae > Latrodectus > Latrodectus hesperus. The sequence goes on along the minus strand of JAJQOW010000792.1, from coordinate 61,607 downwards.
ATATATATATATATATATATATATATATATATATATATTATATATACATATATATATATTATATATATATATATATATATATATATATATATATATATATATATATATATATATATATATATATATATATATATATATATATATATATATATATATATATATATATATATATATATATATATATATATATATATATATATATATATATATATATATATATATATATATATATATATATATATATATATATATATATATATATATATATATATATATATATATATATATATATATATATATATATATATATATATATATATATATATATATATATATATATATATATATATATATATATATATATATATATATATATATATTTGTTATTAAATACATTTAGCTATCACTGAAAAGTGACAATTTAGTTAATCTATTAAACAGAATTCAAAAATTAAAAATGAATAACCCAGAAAAACGAATATTAACTGTTTCCAATAACAAATGTTTTAATGTTTAATATGTTTGTTCCTAAATCACGCTAAATCACTGACAGTGCCATTGTATAAAATCAATTTCATCAGCAGTAAATAATCAATGTCATCTCGAAATAAAATTTACTTTGATGGCATAGATACATCAGCATTTGCGCTGATTGAGTTTCTCTTAACTAAATATATTAAGAACAAAATTATCCTATTGTGAAATGCAGGAAGTGGGTTATGGTGTTTTGTTTTTTCTATAGTATATTGCTTAAGAGGAGAATGATTTTTTAAAATTTTTTGCTACAGAACAGAATCCATTTGCTTATGAACGCTCTATTATGAAAACAAGTTTGGATACGGCAGTGTTGAATTATTAAAATTTGCACTTGTGCTATGATAAATAAATTGTATATTTGCTTATAAAAGATACAATAGCTACAGTTATGCTTTTTAAATACATAGTTTGATAAAACTCCACACAACTTTCTTTCATTATTGCATAAAAATCTTTATATTAATATCTTTCCGAGTTTTCTTCTATGCGATACGTTAATGAGAGTCTTTATCATTGAAAGTCTAGACATACAATGAATTCTTAAGAAAATCTATCCACTAATCTATCAAGTAGACTAAATTGTTACGTTCTTTGCTGATTTCGTATTTTCAAATAAACAACCTGATATTTCGGATATACATTGCTGGAAAAAGTAGAAGGACACTCATATTTTATAAAGTATGCTTTATATTTTAGTGCAGTGAATATAAATTTTCTTTTTTATTTTATTAATCGAATTGTTTTTTTTTTTACTTTCAGTGATTAAGTTTTATCTACCTTAAAGAAAAAATTTTGGTCTGTGAAAAAGTAGGACACCTGCAAAAATATTCTCATTTTGGTGTCTGTAGCAGAGAAATATGTTGAAAATATTGTTTTTTTTAAACAGCATTTCTTTCCAAAGATTTATTTTGTTGAAAAAAATCCTCAATTTTTGTTACAGTTAAAATGCCTAGGAGAAAACTTTTAAGTGAATTTCAAAAAGGGGGGCTCAGTTGTATCATATAAAAATGTAAGGAAGGTGTAAGAGAAATTGCGAGGCATCTACTCATCAGTCCAAACGCTGTTTCTAACTTCTTGAAAAATCCAAAGAGTCACAAGAAAGTAAACTCTGGAAAACTTAAAAAATTGACACCACGTGATTAAAGAAAACTTTTTAGAGAACTTAAAAATCGCTTGGAGGCATTGGAAGAAACCATGCTGGAATCATATATACTTTACTAGAAGAACACTTTACAGCTACGTAAATAGATCTGATAAATTTATATTCAAGAAAAGAAAGCACCATCTTCAATGGACTGAAAGGTCCATTGAGCACTGGCTACTGTGGGACAAAGAAAGCATGACTTGGAACACCGAATGAGCTTCAGTTATTTATTCTGATGAAAAAAGTTCTCTTTAGATGGCCCAGATGGTTGTCAATATTATTGTTATTGTCTGGGTACACAAGAAGAAACTTATTCTACCAGACAGATAGGAGGAGGCAGTTTAATAGTTTGGATTGCTGTTAGGTACGGTGGAAAGACTAATCTAGTATTTCTGGATGGAAGACAGAGACATTCAGATTACATTAAAATTTTAAATTCGGTGTTTTTTCCTGTGCTGCTGAGCTAGGCGAGAAAGTTAGACATTTCAGTAATATGGAGCATCAATTCACACGGCCAATGGTATTAAAAATAGCCGACCGATGGCTGAGTGGTTAGCGTTCTTGTTTCCTGAGCTGTGGGTCCTGAGTTCGAATCCCAGTTCGGGCATGGATCTTACTTTCTTTCTTTGTTCTCTCTGAGTTTCTCTTTCCTTTCTTCCGTGATGATGTATGAATGTGGTCCACCCTATGAAAGGGTTTGTGGTGGTATGACGCGGGTAAAGCTACTCGCTTCCGTGACTTGGTTCACAGGTGCCCGCTGGGTAACGACAAATGAGTAGCAGTTTATGGCCTTGTTGTGGCATAGGGTTCAATACTCAAGTGCTCGCCGTTGGAAAAAATGGTATTAAAAATTGGTATGAAACAAATAATGTTTAGGTTTCGCCATAGCCTAATAAAAGTCCAGACTTCAATGCTGTCAAATATATATTCCCAGTAACTCTTCAGCGTGACAAGCAGTACGAATCTTTGATAGAACTTCGAGAAGCTTTGAGTTGTGTTTCGGACAATTTTTGTCAAGCCAAAATTCAAGACTTATATGATTCAAAGACAAATCGATCTTTGAAGTAAGGAAAGCAAATAGCAGAAAAATTCCTTATTGGCAAGACTTTTATTTTCATTATTTAGAACTGTCCTACTTTTTTCACACAGTATGATGTGATTAAAACTAATTTTTAATTGTAATAAGAAAGTAGTTTTTATTTCATGTTACATATATAATTATCTGATTGTAAACTAGTTTTTAAAAGTGCTGAAGTAAAATTATTTTGTAAAAATTCTAAGTTATTCTTTTATTTGAATAATAATTAGTGTCCTTCTACTTTTTTCACGCAGTGCATATCATTCTAACCATAGTGATTATTTTTTAAAGTGACTCTAGTCATCCGACAAGGCTATTTCAAACACCATTTACAGTGCATTCTTCAAACATTGTGATTCATTCAATAAAAAATATCGTTAAAGTGGAATATAATAAACCTTAATACAAACATGTTAAAAATAAGTCTTTTTTTAAGAAACGTTTTCTAAGAATATTACCCAATTAAAATATTAATTAATTCATTCAAAATTGTTGAAGAGTAAGGTATTTAACTTTCAGATGTATTTCTTGTAGTGACACGATAATGTGTTATTAGACTTCAATTTTTATTTCTGTATTGTCTTTTCCACAATTGATATATTCTTAAAGCCCTGAAACAATTTAGATTGCATATTAGTGCTATTGTAAAATTCCGTGATCAAATGAAAAATTTTGTGATTATTGACAATTTATTGCAATTATAAGCACTTTTATTTTTAACAAAATTTCTACAATTTATACAAATAGCTATACTTGAAGGTGTACATAGAAATTTGGTTACCCCCAGCATTTGAAATCAGAAGAAGGCATGCAGACATTGTTAAGGAATTTTCTGATTGTATCCAGCAGCTTTGTAATTCTTCAAGGAAATCAATTTTTCTTGTAAAGCTGAGATGTAAAGTAGTATTTTCGTCCTTAATTTCCACGTCATTATTTATAATATTTTTGGAATATAATTCATTGAATAATTTTAAATTGCTTTTAATACTTCGGTACATTGCTTGAATTTGGTGGTATGATTAACATATTTGCTTAAGGTATAAAATGGCAATCCAGAAGTAAACCCTCTAACACATATCTTTATTTGTTACATTATTCCTGGATAATTTCAAATAGTGAGTGTAATCGGACAAATTTAAAATTTTTTCTCCTTCTCTTCCTTGAAAGTCACAATTTATGCATTATATTTGCATTAATATAAAAAATACATTCAGTTTTACAAGTAAAACTTATAAAAAAGTAAAACTTGTTTCAAGTAAACATTCTTTATCAAAGTTTTTTTTTAAATCATCTTTTTAATTTAGTAAAAATGTTTCTTTTCTGGGTACTAAAAATTTAATTAGTCCTCCAATACAGTCAGTACATATTGTGCAAGTCTTAATAATGTTTAAATGTAATGTTGCTTAATAATGTTGTTGCTTAATAATGCAAGCTTAATAATGTTGAAATTTATATATATAAATATATATATATATATATATATATATATATATATATATATATATATATATATATATATATATATATATATATATATATATATATATATATATATATATATATATATATATATATATATATATATATATATATATAATATTTAAGATTTTCTAAAAATTAAAAATTTGGTGTATTATTTTATCACTTATATAGTGTTGATTTAATTGTTCCGTGTCCTTTCACTACATTCGAAGGTTTGGTGCAAAATACTGGTCCAAATACGCAAAGACTTTTGAATTTTACATATTAATCAAGCATTTTGCATTTGAGCATGATTCTGTAAAAATGTTCTTCTTTGAAAAACATAACATGTAAAATAATTTTGACAATTTTTTTATAATACCGTGAAAAATTATAAAAAACTTATAAAATGAAATTAGAAAACCGCATCATGTTAAAATGTATAAAAGAATTCATTCCCTGTTAGACTAATGATCCCTATAATTATTGATCATTCAATCTTTAGAGACATTTGGACTAACCTAAAGCATATTTGTCAATGTTACAGAAAAATATATGTTGAATGTGAAGATCTTCGCTACTTGACAAAATAGATTTACTCTCTGTTGAATTTTTACAGAGAAAAACCTTAAAAAAATTTATTATTTACAACCACATTCTTAAGCTTTTACCAAGAATACTCAAAGAAAAGGAAAACAAAAATTTATTTAAGCCTCGATTTACCTGAGCTAGCAGTTGAATAGTTAGTTCTCTGGCTATTAGTTCCTGGATTCGAACCGTTGAACTGATGGCCAGAGCACTAATACTCACCTAAGATGGGTATGTTATTACACTTCCCTTTAAATACCAAATCTCGGTTCAATTAGTTTCGTGTTGAAAAATATCGATGTCAATAGAATTGGTTCCTCCAAAAACATCCGTAAATATCCTTCAATTATGCTCCATTCGACATTTTTAAAAAAGTGATGTAAATAAAAGTAATTCATAATATGACACAGATAAAAAATTCAGAATAGATTAAAACAAACAAATTATAATCAAACAAATCTAAACAATCAATGAGTAAAATGTGTAAATATTCCATGAAACAGAAGTATATATAGATGAAGAAAATTTTAAATATTACCAAGTTTCAATTTGTAAGACAGTATATCTTTTAATCAAATAGTTTGATCCAGAATGATGAAGTGTACTGTGGCACGTGCAAGTATGTTTTAAAAATTTGCGCAGTTTTGAATGAATTAATAATAAGTTACATATCAGATATATTTTTCAGGATTTAACAAGCATTAGCCAGCTATTTGTATTTTTGTTAGCTATGTAATAATATGAATTTCCTGTGTGTGAAATGTAAAGTTAATTTTTGATTGTTAATTGCTTTTCAATAAATCACAGGAATCAATGGCGCAAAAGCGCATTGCTATACAAGCCGGCTTTTCTTTTAACATTTTATTCAAGATAATTCCTTAGATTAATCTGATGATTGCTGGAAAATTCACTTGTGAAAATAATATAATTAATATATTCAGAAATAGTATCGGAACCATTCAGAATTATGTATATTTAGTTGCTATTACGTTGTTTAGCAACTCATGGATACCTCCTTATACAATAAAGCGGAAAATAAGGTAGATAAATATTAATTTAATATTTTTTACTTTTAATATAAATTTATTAAATAACTATTCATTAAATATCATCTCCAAATTGTATAATATTTTTCAGTAAAAATTTTAAAGACAACATCATTAAATTAATAAAACCAATTGATTAAAACTTTTTTCCAAACCTTTCTTTAATTATGGTTTTAATATTTGTTTATTGTGTGTATTATTGATTTCTTGTATTTCTTAATCATGGTTGGTTTTCAGCATTTTTTTTAACTGACGATTTTATGACTCTGCGACAATAGTTTTAACATCATAAAAGTCTTTTATTTTACTTCCAAACAAAAAAAAACTTTATTTTTTTATACGAAAGCAGTTTAAGAATGAGATTGTGACTGACGCCGATGATAAAGCTTTATTTTTATAGCTTTTTCTGACTCTTGACTAATGAAATCAGGAAGAGGGATTATTTCTTTTTGCCTTCTTCGATCCTTTCTTTTAAAATGCAAAGCCTAATTACAGAGTTTCAGACTGGAAGTCTCAGCTTTAACGATTCAGAATATTTCACCGAGTTGAACAATGGAAAAATCAGAATATACGTTTCATTTAAATCCTTTGAATTTTTATTGGAAGCAATTCTCATTTCTTTTTTATGAATGAATCGTTATTTTCATGGATCTTCAGTAATTTAGCTTCTGCTACTGTATGCATTGTACACAACGACAAACTCCTTAGACTGGTTTCTTAAACCTTGATTTTGAAGGTTATAAGTGTACAAATATTACAATAAAAATATAAGAATTGAATTGATCATCATATAAACAATGAATTACAATGATAATCTCGTTTATCTGGAGACAAATGACAAACTAAATTAGGTTATTCTACTATTTATCTATCACTTTTATGTTGAACTTAAGGGTGTGATAAAAAATAAATTCATAAATAAAATAAATCCTTTTTTAAAATCCCATGTAGAAGCGTTATCATCGTGCCACGTAAACACCATAAAAACCATAACACCACAAACGTAAACAACATAAGAAACATAAATACTATGGTAAAATTCTTTTTAGATGTTTAAAATTAAACAACAAAAAATGTAGCTCATTTCTTATTTCGATTTTTTAAAAGAAAAGCTAATATCGAAAATTTTTTGATCATTTTTATTTAATATTGTTACAAATTTATAAATAATGATTATATTTGTCTTAAAATATCTCAGACAGATCGGAAATTCTCACATTTTGGGCGAAAATTGCGGTATTTAGACGTGTTGTAGTTTAAAAGCGGATTTCCTAATGATTTGGCGACTTGGCGACAGTTGGCGAGATTCTTGGCGACTTGGCGACGGTTGGCGAGATTCTTGGCGACTTGGCGAAAAATCGATACTTCTGGAAACATCCATCACCTAAGCTCTAGGACCAATATTTTTCGAGATAGCCTAGAAGCTTCCAGAACCTTGGCGAAATTGGTAGATTTCTCCGCCAAGTCAGGTATAAATACCGCAGCCCGACATGGAGGAGTCAGAGTTTTTGTGAAGACAGTCAGTGAGTGAAGACGATTAGTTGTGACTGCTAGTTGTTCTCTGTCTGAGGTATTTGAGACCTGTGATTGGAAGCTATTTCTTATTGTATCTGACGAATTGTGGCTGTATAATTGTGATTGTTACAGCGGGAATTTCGTTTATCTAGTGAAGTTTTTACGAATAAAAGTCTTGTGTTCATTAAGTGGTTACTTTATTCAACTCTCAATCAACACGAACCCGTGGAGCTCGGTACAACTGGTGTCAGAAGTGGGGTTGAAGAGTTGATGCAGCGTGTCACAAGAAAAATGGATATGGATTTAATGAAAAGTCTTCTCGAAAAATTAGCGGAGCAGATGGCTGAGATGAAAGCTGGACAAGAAGATATGAAAACCGAGATGAAAGCTGGACAAGAAGAGATGAAAGCTAGACAAGAAGAGATGAAAGCTGGACAAGAAGAGATGAAAGCTGGACAAGAAGAGATGAAAGCTAGACAAGAAGAGATGAAAGCTGGACAAGAAGAGATGAAAGCTAGACAAGAAGAGATGAAAGCTGGACAAGAAGAGATTAAAACCGAGATGATGAAAGAGATAAAATCTGGACAGGAGGAACTTAAGAAGGACATTGTAAGTGTTAAAGAAGAATTCTCCAACATCATTCAGGAGAAGATGAATGCAATGGAAGATAAGGTAACTTCAGTTGAAACTAAAGTTCTGGAAATAGAAGAAAACGTTGAAGAAGCATTAGACAATATGAATAAGAAGATTGAAAGCTTGGAGAAGCAAATATCAAACAAACATGAGGAACCCAACGTGACATTTGTGCCTTCCCTAGCCAATATTAAACTCTCAACATTTGATGGGAAATCATCCTGGCAAGTATACAAGACCCAGTTTATGATGGTAGCGGAAGCTAATGGATGGAATCCCCGAGCCCAAGCTTTTCACCTGGCGGCTTCTTTAAGAGGAGACGCGGCTGACATCCTCGAGACGCTTCCGGAGGAGCAGAGGCACGATTTCCAAGCCCTATCGAGTGCGCTTGAGCTGCGGTTTGGAGATAAGTGCACTAAAGAATATAGCAGACTACAGTTAAAGTCACGCTATCAAAAAGCGGGTGAAAGTCTTCAAGAATTGGCTGCCGATATTCAGCGACTTTCCCATCTAGCATTTTCGGACTGCCCAGCTGAGACACGTCAGGATCTGGCTCTCCATCACTTCATCGATAGTGTGAGGGATCCGGAGATACAGAAAACACTTAGACTCGCCGATGTCAAAGATATTGGATCTGCCCTAGTCTACGCACATAAGATAGAGGCTGCCCAGCAGGCCGCGCGTAAAGACCGGCACTCAATCAGAGCCGTCTCTACTACTGATAAGGACTATGATCTCAGAAAGCAAATCGAAGAACTGCGGCGAAAATTCCGTAACTTAGAAATGAGTAAAGGTGGCAGAAACACGAAAATTCAGTGTTGGACTTGCGGTGCAGTCGGACACGTTCAGAGAGACTGCCCAAAACGAAAAGATGATAGAAATGATCTTCGTCAGAAGCCCCATTTCAAATTGTTTCATATTTCTTCCGTAAGTAGCGGCGACAACGGACTTTTCGTTATGGGACATGTCAACGAAGTTCCCTGCAGAATGATAATCGATACTGGAGCCAACGTAACTATCATTAGGACAGATTTGGCTCGCAAACTTGGTGACAAACTTATCTGGACGCCGCCCTACATTACCCTCCAAACTGTGACAGGTGACAAGATTAAAGTGCATGGAAAAATAAATCTAGACATTGCATTTGGTAATGCCGTGTACCATCATATGGCATATGTCGCTGATATAAATGACGAATTTATTCTCGGATTGGACTTTCTCAAAGAAAACCATTTCAAGTTAGATTTTAAAAATAATGAACTACACTCATGTTCTGAAGACATAGCGATTTTTAAGACGAAATATTCAGATAATAAAACAGTCCATCATATAACTGCGAAGAGTGAAACAACATTACCACCAAGAACTGAGACAATAGTTTGCGGAGCTCTTTCAGAAGATAATAACTTTCATTATGGATTGACTGAATATCCAGATTCCGACAATAGCGTTAAAGGAGTACTAGTGGCTTCTTCACTCGTCGACCTTTCACGAAATGTAATCCCGGTAAGAGTTGCTAATCTAAGTAATAAGGTAAAACTTATAAAAGAAGGAGAAGTGTTAGCGACTTGCACTCCAGTGACCTGTATTAACCGAAATTGTCAAGCCACACTATCTGAGCCTCCTGACACTCTAATTAATGAACTCCTTCAGAGAGCAGAGTTAGATGATAAACAGAGGAATGCTGCAAGAAATTTATTATTAGAATTCGGAGATCTCTTTTCCAAGAAATCAGATGATGTTGGGCGAACCAAATTGACGCAGCACCGAATCAATACAGGAAATCATCCACCCATTAAACAACATCCGAGAAGATTGCCATTCGCTAAGCAGGAAGAGGTGGATAATCTTCTGATGGAAATGCAGCAGAATGACATTATTGAGCCATCAGAGAGTCCTTGGGCTTCGCCTATTGTTTTAGTTCGGAAGAAAGATGGTTCTACCCGATTCTGCGTTGACTATCGTCGGTTAAACAACATCACTAAAAAAGATAGTTACCCTCTTCCTAGGATTGACGATACACTTGATGCTTTATCCGGAAAACAATGGTTTTCGACTTTGGATCTCAAGAGTGGTTATTGGCAAGTAGAGATACATCCTGAGGATCGAGAAAAGACTGCATTCACCACAGGACAAGGACTTTGGCAGTTCAAGGTTATGCCATTTGGGCTTTGCAATGCACCTGCAACGTTTGAGCGCCTGATGGAGACAGTATTACGAGGACTTTCCTACGAAGCCTGTTTGGTATATTTGGACGATATCATTATTGTAGGGCGCACATTCGAAGACCATTTAAGAAACATCCGAAAGGTGCTGGAAAAATTAAAAATGGCCAACCTGAAGCTGAATCCTTGCAAATGTAATTTATTCCGACGTGAAGTAAGCTATCTGGGACACATTATCTCTGCTGAAGGTGTAAGAACAGATCCTGAAAAGATCTCCGCAGTTAAGGACTGGAGTCGTCCAAAAGATGTCCACCAATTAAGAAGTTTTCTTGGACTATGCACATATTACAGGAAATTTGTTAAGGGTTTTTCAAGTATTGCCAGACCTCTTCACAAGTTGACAGAAGTTAAACAGAGATTTCTATGGACAGATGAATGTGAGAAAGCTTTTAAACAACTGAAGGAGGCGTTGACATCTTCGCCCGTTCTTGCATATCCCCAGCCCGAAAAATTATTCATTTTAGATACGGATGCCAGCAACGAAAATATCGGAGCTGTTTTGTCGCAAGAAATTGATGATAAAGAATATGTCATTGCTTATTGGAGTAAATGTCTTTCGAAACCAGAGCGGAATTATTGTACAACCAGGAAGGAATTGCTGGCAATCGTCAAAGCCATAGAACATTTCCACCATTATCTCTATGGAAGAAAGTTCTTGCTCCGCACCGATCACGCATCCTTAACCTGGCTTTTAAATTTTAAAAATCCAGAAGGACAGGTAGCCAGATGGATTCAACGACTCCAGGAGTTTGACTTTGAAATACGTCATCGCAAAGGAACTCTGCATGGAAATGCTGATGCACTATCAAGGAAGCCGTGTAATGAAAGCTGCCGATACTGTTCTAGAGTAGAGAAGAACTATCAGCTGATAAATACTTCGGTACGCCAAGTTACTGTTTCACCTCCATCAAAACCAGACCCATGGAGTGATGAAGGACTTAGGGAAGCCCAAAAAGAAGACCCAGATATAAATCCAATTCTTGAATTGAAAGAATCTTCTAGTATGAGACCAAGTTGGCAGGATATCTCCACCTACAGTCCTGCTACTAAGCAATATTGGGCTCTTTGGGACTCACTCCATATAAGAAATGGTGTCTTATACAGGAAATGGGAGTCCGATGATGGACGTAATTTCAAATGGCAGCTTGTTCTTCCAAAATCAAGAATTTCAGATGTTTTGAAAGAATTGCACAGTAGCTCAACTGGAGGCCACTTCGGAGTAATGAAAACGCTACAGAAAGTTCGAGAACGCTTCTATTGGAGCAAAACGAGACAAGATGTAGAGAAATGGTGCCAATCTTGTGATGACTGTGCGGCACGTAAAGGACCGAAGAAACGTAGCCGAGGAAGGTTGCAGCGGTACAACGTAGGAGCACCTTTTGAGAGGATAGCATTGGACATTTTGGGTCCTTTACCACGATCCTCAAATGGCAACAAATACATACTAGTTGTCATGGACTACTTTACTAAGTGGCCTGAAGCGTTTGCAATCCCCGATCAAGAGGCGACTACAGTAGCCGAGGTTCTAGTGCAGCAATGGGTTTCCAGATTCGGCACACCCTTACAAATTCATTCTGATCAAGGGACAAATTTCACCTCTGTTGTGTTTAAAGGAATGTGTCAAATTCTCGGAATAGACAAGACGCAGACCACGCCACTACACCCACAATCGGATGGCATGTTAGAGAGGTTTAACAGAACCATCTTGAATAACCTTTCACTTATGGTTTCCAGAAATCAGCAAGATTGGGATTTGAAGCTACCGCTGTTTCTGCTTGCATATCGCAGTGCTGTCCATGAGACTACCGGATATACTCCTTCACAGATGCTCTTTGGTCGCGAACTTCGTCTCCCTTGTGATCTTCAGTTTGGTCGTCCACCGGATACATCTTCATCGCCAGAGGAATACCTTCGAGACCTTCAGGCACGTCTTGAAGATGTCCATAACTTCGCTCGAGACCGAATCAACCTGACGACCGAAAGAATGAAGACAAGGTATGACACAAGAGCGACAGGACATGAATTTCAAGAAGGTGACAAAGTTTGGTTGTGGAACCCGATTCGACGTAAAGGACTTTCTCCAAAGTTGCAAGCCAACTGGGAAGGTCCCTACACAGTCCTAAAAAGACTGAACGACGTCGTGGTTCGTATAAGAAAATCATCTTCTTCAAAACCAAAGGTAGTACATTATGATAGATTAGCTCCTTATCGTAATGTAGAGTAAAAATTAGTAGACCATGGTCTCTTTGTAAATAGTATAGATAATTTTAATCTTTTCTATTTTCTTGTATTTTTAGTTGCTTGTGTATGTAATGTGCTCTGTATCCTCTTGAAATGTAAATTCTTTTATATTAAATTTGGCCTCCTATCAGGGGATTGTACTGCCCGGGACGTGCAGTCCTTGAGAGGGGGCAATGTTACAAATTTATAAATAATGATTATATTTGTCTTAAAATATCTCAGACAGATCGGAAATTCTCACATTTTGGGCGAAAATTGCGGTATTTAGACGTGTTGTAGTTTAAAAGCGGATTTCCTAATGATTTGGCGACTTGGCGACAGTTGGCGAGATTCTTGGCGACATGGCGACGGTTGGCGAGATTCTTGGCGACTTGGCGAGAAATCGATACTTCTGGAAACATCCATCACCTAAGCTCTAGGACCAATATTTTTCGAGATAGCCTAGAAGCTTCCAGAACCTTGGCGAAATTGGTAGATTTCTCCGCCAAGTCAGGTATAAATACCGCAGCCCGACATGGAGGAGTCAGAGTTTTTGTGAAGACAGTCAGTGAGTGAAGACGATTAGTTGTGACTGCTAGTTGTTCTCTGTCTGAGGTATTTGAGACCTGTGATTGGAAGCTATTTCTTATTGTATCTGACGAATTGTGGCTGTATAATTGTGATTGTAACAGCGGGAATTTCGTTTATCTAGTGAAGTTTTTACGAATAAAAGTCTTGTGTTCATTAAGTGGTCGCTTTATTCAACTCTCAATCAACACGAACCCGTGGAGCTCGGTACAATATATAATAACATCAAATATTTCGATCATGAGATTAATAAGAAAGCAGTAATTGTTTTTAGTAAACTTACGAACGTTTCTTAAATTGAGCCTTTTCTTTTACATTTTAGGATATATAGTAAGAAATGGCGCATATCTTTTAATTATTTAAATTAGTGCAATAGGTTATAAGTCTATCTTTTTAATTAAAGGTGCATTTTGATAATATTAGAAGGAAAATTATAGTGGCACAAAAGTATTTAAAAGATAAAAAATTAAACTAAAATTTCATTTTTTATATCGCGAATTCTCTCCTCTTTAGAAATTTCTATTTTTCTCTGATCTATTATATTCCGAATATAACTTTATTTATATCTCTTTTATATCTATATAGCTGTGATAGTAAAAAAAGCATTTCATTCTGGCTAAATAATGCATTATATAAAGAAAATAAAAAATAATTTAAAATGACAAGTAAAATCTTTATATATGTATATGTGCGTGTCCTATACAAATTAAGTGACTGAGAACTACTACAAATCCTCTTGAATATTTTAGAGTGTTATATTTGCGAGAGAACTTTCTCACAAATAATCAATCAATATTATTCATGTTTCTCAGAGAAGACAGTTAAAAATTCCGAGGTAGCTCCCAAAACAATGCGTGCAGAAAGTAATAACGCACAATCGTTTTCCTGTTTTTTTTCAATGGCTCTGATCGATCCTCTTCAATCAGTGCATTATTGCTGTCAGGCGCCACAGGGAGCCTCTGATAAATAGGGATCGCACTTTAAAAAAGGGTCAACAAGTCTGGTCATTTGAAAACACACTCTTATAATATATATATATATATATATATATATATATATATATATATATATATATATATATATATATATATATATATATATATATATATATATATATATATATATATATATATATATATATATTTATATATATATATATATATATATATATATATATATATATATATATATATATATATATATTTATATATATATATATATATATATATATATATATATATATATATATATATATATATATATATATAATATATATATATATAAATATATATATATATATATATATATATATATATATATATATATATATATATATATATATATATATATATATATATATATATATATATATATATATATATAAATATATATATATATATATAAATATATATATATAAATATATATATATATAAATATATATATATATATATATATATATATATATATATATATATATATATATATATATATATATATATATATATATATATATATATATATATATATATATGAAGATATTTTTATTCAATTTTAGTTACAAATCTGAAATCTATCTAGTTATATATTTATTCTTGCTTGTCATATATAAAAATATAAAAGATTTGTAGAATTTAAGTTACGTAATGAACATTGTAGATTTGCTTACAGTTTCTATATAATTCAGGGCTCGCCTATTTTTATCATTCATTTATTAGAATTCAGTTTCCAGATAAAAAGAAGAAAACAGTTCATGTAACATGGTATATTTAAATAATTATTGTTTTAAAAGACAGAGTTATGAATTATTTTTTTAATCAAAATATACTTCAAATATATATACTTCTTGCTTTAGACTACGCTCTTCGGAATAGAAGGTCACAGATACAATATTAACTGTTGTTAAACAATGAAAGAAAGGAAGTGGCCGGGATGCTTATCTGAATGTTTAAAGGTTTTTCATTACACCTATTAATCTACAAGAGTACTAAAAGGCAGTAACTCTTGGTGGATATAAAGAGCTGCACAACGACCTTTATTTGTTAGACTGTCCACAAAATAGTATTAAAAGGAAGTCGTTCAGTTGAATTTCTGTAGTTATTTAAATTAAGAAACACATTTAATGTTGAAAATTATATGAGTAAGTTTTTTTATTGCTAACAAGGAAGTTAAATATGTCTATAAAATTCTTGAATAAATGATTAGCATGAGACACTGTACTCTGGATATTTTTTGCCAGAAATGAAATTGCTGATTGTTTGGCTGGAGCTGGTACTCGTAAGGTCACAACGTCTGCCGCTCTTCTTACATATATGGAGCTATTGTCCAAATATAAGGCAATTAATAAGGCTATTTGGATGGCGCCGCTAGTACACCCGTAGTGTCAGAGTAGGGGCCCTGGTGGCTCTTTGGTTCGAGACAGCAGTGGGCGAGTTCCAACTGCTCTTACCCGCTTCATCAGTGGTCATCTGTCATCAATGACTTTTGTTTGAGGCTTTAAACACTTCGAAATCATCACTAGGTGATCTTCTGCACAAGCCTCCCCTGGTCACATCTTATCTTATCTAGTAATTATCAGGCAAGACCTGGCTCACGACCCCCTATTAGTACTGGATTTCTTCAAGGGAAATGAACCTCATAGACCTGATTTAGCACGGCTGGTCACAGGCATGACAAACAACAACATGCTTTACTCTTTAACTTTTAGGCAGATTCTTACAAATATCTGAAAAATCAACAACGGAAAAAAATGAAACATTTCTTACATCTGGTGATAAAACGTCTCATAATTTTAAGCTGGGATGCATTAATTTAAATTATTACCTAAATTTTCAAAACCGATCACCAAAACTCTTTTTTCACTATTTTTTCTCATTCGTCTGAAGTGATTTGCTATGTCTAGGATGAAAAAATATCGAACAATCTGAGAGACTTTTTCTGTGGAAAATATATTTACTATTCACGTGCGAATAACTTCTCTTGGAAATATCAAAATCAAATAAAATGATTTCTAGAAAAGTTTATTTTTTCAAGTATTCACATTTTTTTGTGATTTTATTTTACGACATTTCTCATTATTATTCAAGTCCTGGAATAATAAACACTTTACTTTTCCTTCTTGAATAATATATCTTCGTAGATTCACACCAACTATATTTTTAGGAAGTAATAAAAGCATAAATTAACGCACCCCAAATACTTTATTAAAATTCATGAGAAAATATATAAATTACTAAGACAGTGGAAGCGTTTTCATGCTTAAGCTGTTGCACAATTAACTCAAACAACTAATGAGGGTTATTTTTAGGATATTTGAGGAAATCATTTTTCATAGTCCTTTTACCATTATATATGAGTTTAAAATTTTTGTTAGGAAAGCATTTGCTTAAATTGTATTTTAAAAACAGTTACCCTTGTTTTTGCTTAAAATTAATTTTTTCACAGCGTGGATATTATTTTGTTAGATTATATTTTGTATTTAATATAATAACAGTAATTTATTCAATGATTTTCCTACTAAACTGTGAGTAAAATTATATTGTAAGTTTATTCATTTACCATTTTTTAAAATTTATTATAACTTCAAAACAACTCATTTTATATTTATTCAGTTCCAAACATACAAAAAAACAAAATTTATGTTTTGATTTTTGTTTCCTGTTTGATTAATTTTCAGTTAAGAAGGAAGGAAAATAATATTTAAAGTTAAACTACAAAGTATTTGAGGCAGTTTTTTCCACATTAAGTTCTGAGGATTCTATTTCTTTACTTTGTCTTCAATTCAGCTTGAGATATTGTTTTAGATTATTTTATTTATCACTTTCTTCTTAAATTGTTGAAAACTTAAAGTACTATAAACTGGTTCGAACCCAATCGCTTGATTATATATTATTTCAGCACATTGATAAAAAAAAAAACATCAGATGTAGATTTAGTTGCTTTATCTGATATATGGGTGCTATTAATAAATCAAATGGCAAATTTGTATTTGCTTTCATTTCTTAAAGTAATTAATACTTTTGAATGTTTTTCTTCCGAATAAAATATAAGAAATATCCTTGTGTTTATGCCTTGGAAAGAATAACTATTATTCATTCACCATTGAAGGGTTCTAAGATACGAAAATTTTTATAATTATAAAAGCATAGTAAATAAATATAAAAATTATGAATATAATTTCCCACAATAGGATAAGAACTATACTTCAAACATCATTATGGTTATGGAGAAAAATATGAGTTTTTGTCTTTTTCCATAAAAACTGGTTCAAATCTGAAATATATTATCCCTTTTAAGAATTGTTTTAGTGGCATAAAAGCAATAATTAAATTTTAATTCCATTACACATTTAATATTAAGTTAATTTAATATTCTAACTTTAAGCCTTTAAATTAAAAAAAAGAAATTCTTTCAGGAAGAATTAAAGTAAATGTTAAATAACATATTAAAACGCTTCATTTGACATTATATCATCATATATCATTCGATATTCCATTTTACATTGTTGTTGTTGTTGCTTATGACACTTGTACAAGCCAAGCTCGCTATGCCTATGGCAGTGCGAATTAAGTCAATAGAGAGCATCTTTCGTTTGGATTAGAGCACCACGAAGGTGAAAGTACGACTTTGCTCTGTTAAGTTGCCTCGTCATTTTGAACCACGGTCAGGTGACGAGGCCACACCTGAGTTGACACCTTCCTCTCCACATTCACACCGCACCAACGGAAGGACTTTGGACGTCACAGAATAACGTGGACACGTCCCCAACCCACGGAGTTCCAGCAACCCAGTGAAGGAGAGTACACCGTGGTCACCCTCCCAACCACTGCCCGCGGCAAATGATGCTTCACTTTGCTGAGCTTGCGGGAAACGGCGTGAAGCTACTGAGCCACTGGAGCTCCCATTTTACATGATATATATTTGGTTTAAAAGGGCTAATGCAGTACATTTCGATGTAGGTTACTTTAAATAAAAATTAATCTCGATGCATTTCAAAGATTTAGACTAAACTCTATCATTTGGATGTTAAATGTATTTTGACAGTACCCAGTCATGAATTTTATAGTAATTTAAATATTTTTCTTTCTTCTGAAGATCGTCTATGTCTGGCTTAGAGCTGGTAGCCCGTGACAGCAAATCTCAAATAGAAAAAAATGCTGAAGCCACGGCTGTGTACTTCCTGGAAGTGTACAACAGAGATGACGACGAAAGAAACTGGTCTTTCTCTTACCTAAGGGTGAGCAAGAATTCGATTTTCTAAAGTAATCATAATATAGAATGTGTTGTGCTTGCTAAACTTATTTTGAGTAATCGATGATTCCCGAAACAAAAGCATGCATCACTGCCAAGTCATGTGTCTGAAAATTAAAAAGTATAGATAAATTAAATTAAGTTAAAAGGCTATTTATAGCATAAACTACTTTGTATTTGGTTATGAGTAGAGTTTAAAAGATTAAGTCAATATTGAAATTTTGGCATTAGGTTGCATATAAATATAATTTTGTATAGTTGATTTCTATATCCAGTTTCAATGCAATGAATGATTCCTTGAATTTTATTCAGGAAAAATGGATTTTTATCACTTATTGATATTTGAAAGCTTTCATACAAGTTTGACTGAAAATTGCTTTTGATATTTAAAAAATTTATTGTTTTTACATTGAAATATTGGTTTAAAAAATTGATGAAAGTTTGGTTTAAAAAGGTGTTAATTAATACTCAGATCTTGGCTTCCCTTTTAATTTATAGTCGCCAATTCTGGTACACTCTATTCAATTCTAATGACGTCACTTTTCAATTATGGCTCGCTTTGTTCACAGCTTTCTTTATTTTAAACATTTTTATGCATACAAAATTTTTAAGAAATTCAAAATTTAAAATTACTTTTTTCAAGAGGCAAGTTTTATAAAAGTGAGAAAATAGGATTTATGATGATACTAAATTTAAATATTTCCTTCTTTAGGTTATTCTTTCAACATTTAAAAAAATACTCTCTTCAAAACTAGAAGCTTCTCAATCGCACATCAAAATACTTAACCTGTAAAAATGAACACAGCGAATGAGAATATGTTAAGAGTGGATGCTAGCATAGTGCACTCGACAACTATTTAGTAGTTTTAAAAATCGCCAAAAAGCAAAAGGATTTTTAAAACCCAACTGGAAATCTTCAATGATAAACAGTTTCCGAAAAGCGCAAAATAAGAAATTATTAAATAAAATGAAAAATTTGAAGAAAGAATTTTATCGCCAAAAGTTTTTGTCACCGTAGGACAAACAGTCTATTTTCCTTTTTTGAGTAATTAAATTATCAAGTATTTATGTATTTGACATATAATATTGCTATATACATACAATACAATTTCTTATCGGGGGTATCGTGTAATTTTGCCGCTATTTTATTTTTTATTTCTTTAAATGTTTTACCGAGATAAAAATTGTTATCCTCATCCTGTGTTACTCATAACTTTGCATTGAGTAAAAAAATCATTATTGGTCCAAAATAATGCCTTATTAATTATGATAGCAAAACTTTCCCTGGTACTTTTATGCTATGTGACGAATAAAGGACTAATTCTCAAATTTTATCAATGATCACATAAAAAATGTTTTGATAAAATACTATGAGAATAGCATGAATTTGAAAGCATTATTATACATAATTTATTCCAATTATTTCCAATTATAAATAAATATACACGCAATTAAGGAAAATATGTTCAGTTTCATATCGTTTGTGCGTGTCTGTCATTACCAGAAAATTTCTTTAAAAATCGCATTTGTTGGAAAATATATAAATATTAGTTATCATTTTTTTAATTATTTTTCTGTTAAATTAAACTGGAAATAAAATTAGTCTGATGAAAAAAATCAAAAAGTCAATTAAGTATTTGGAGGAACATTTCTGACCCCGAGGATTAACGTAATTTTCAAATTCTTGGTTAAAACAGTGGCGACAAAATTTTGCAACGCTTAATAAGCAATATTTTGAGAGTCAAATTTTCAGGGGGATAAATCAATACTTTAATGGATATTTTTCTGAGAAGGCTAAAATCACTGTGTCCATATTGGTATAATTGTAAGTGTATAATGTTAACAAATCTTTGAAATGAAGATAAAACTTATTTATGTTTCAGATTAAACTGATATCTGCAACTTTTATACACACTGTGTTTGCAGGCCATTAAAACTGCAACGCTGTATCAGTCATTTTGAACATATTATTTTAAATTTCTTCGAACCAATTTGCCAATGGATGTTTTCTTCTAATCAATTTGTTAACTTTAATCATCAGCAAATTTGATTCTTATTTATCTTAATAAAATGTATCCCGTTTCTATTTTTTATTTTATTTGGCTTAGAAATTGTTTGTTGAGTAAATAATGATATTTTTGAGCCTCAAGTTTACTTAATACTGATCTAAGTGTTTCAGTATTATCCTAACATATGTGCACAGGTATATTACTTTTCATATATAAGGTGTATCAGAAATATGTGTACAAATATAATAATATGTGTACAAAAATAAAAATAAAAAATAAAATATATAAATAAAAGATAGAAAACATTACTGGGAACAAGTGTTGTAAAAGAGGGAAAAAACTAGGTTTATTTCATTGGTAATTTTAAAAATTCCTGAAAATTTTGAAAGTCCTTGAGAATTTTGAAATTTTTCCAATGATTTAGAAATTTTTTATGAGATATTTTTTAAAATAAAAATACACTTATTTTATGATTTATATACTACTAGTAGTTATGGCAATTGAAAGTTTTTCCGGAAAAGAAAACAATTTTTCTTTAATGACCAATTTAGAATAATTTCAAAAATTAATGTTGAATATCTATCTATCTGTCTATCTCTATCTCTCTCTCTATCTCTCTCTCTCTCTCTATATATATATATATATATATATATATATATATATATTTCTCAGTACGAATTTATGAATTTATTAAGACAGAAATATGGAATTGCCAGTACTTATTCTGACAATTTTGAGAAATATATAAATCTAATATATTAATTCCATATTTTTATTGTTTTAGCAATTATTTTTGTTTCTCTCAGTACGAAGCTAATAAACTTTTGTATTAGAAGACAGAACAGATATTTTTTTTTTGTATATTTACATACTTTATTTCACTTTTTTCATATTCAAACTAAGACAATCCATTAAACAAAAGATGATTGGTTGAGTTTATTCAATTAAAATTTCCAATATTTCTCAGAATTCCCTGTTTATTCCCAAAATTCCTGAGCAAATTCTCATAGTTCAAAATTACAGGGACTTTTACATCTCTACTAAAAACTATGATTGCATTGTAAAATATAAATGAAGTTGATACATTTACTTGATAAAGAAAAACAAAATAAGGACTGAAACACAGATGTTTTTATGTCTTATTACACGACAAAAGAAAGTAATAAGTAACTGACAAATTGCTCTCATTCACACTGGTGCACGTATAATATCGATATGACATAGATTAATGAACATATTGAAAGATACCAGGAGTTTTACTTATCACAGTTTCAGCATTGGAGACTTGTGCCACAAGACTCTTTTCAGTGTTTAGATAAGTGTCGTCGGTTCTGTGTTGTGTTGTTACATATGACACTTGGACAAGCCAAGCTCATTATGTCTTGGTTATGCTCGAATATAAGTCAGTAGGGTGCATCTTTTGTTTAGTTAGAGCACCACGATGGTGAAAGTACGACTTTGCAATTCAAATCCTCCGATAGATGGCACCATCAGAGGATCCACTCCCTCTATTTGGACATTGATCTGAAAGGGAAGAAATGTCCTCTAGATCATTGCACCAATGGTAACTGCTCAACGACCGACCACAGGACTTTTGATTCCACAGATGTAACGAGCACGTATATCGGCATGTACTCGGTGTGTCTTTGGTGTCATTGAGAATCGAACCCCGACGGAAGGCTGATGCCCTAACTACTAGACTACCACGGTCCTAATATCCTGTGTCCTTCATGACATTTCAGAGAGAATAATCCAGAGAACATCAATAAGGTGATCCGGAAATCTAAGAATGATGGGATCACTGCACCCAATCCAATTGGCTCCAAATGTGCAGTCCAATTCGTCACTTAGATACTTTGTGTAATGAGATCAATACCATAATGTTGAAAATACATGTTGACACGTCCGGAAAACATATTAGGTACTTCAAGAAATATTTTTTGAAAACTACAATAAACTAACGAGATTTCAGTTGATATGGCCAACTTAACTGTCTCCTATTGTATCCGTCAACGACAACAAACTGTAGCGCTATTGTACGATTCGTCGCCGGATTTCTTGCTGTCTTCCCAATACTCCCACGTACGTATTCTGCATATTAATTTCTTTTTTACGTGAAAAGATTGCTTCATTACTGAACATAACAGAAAGTGCGTGTCTGTTTCACTTTCGCGTAAAAAACAATGTAGAAACGCAATGTTTTAGAAGATCATCCAACTGAACTTTCAGATGATGAAAGGTGATCACCGTGCAAAATATGGTGAAGATGTTCAAGTGACAGACATAACTGCTCTCCATCTTCATCCAATAGTTTCGTATGGACCTGAGTGAACATTCAAGGATTTTGTTGGCGCCTTCTTACATCCAGTTCCACTTATCCGTTACTACTTTCCTATGTAATTACAGCTTTAAACGATGTTCTCTCCAAATCCGTACACGAATTCTCAGAGAACTCTTGTGCTTTGCCTCAAAATGGTATTTCAGTTGAAAAACTATCGCTATTCCCTTTTCGTCCACGCGCGTTACAAATAATAATCTTTAATAATGTCAATCATATTTTTGATGCTAAGAAAAAATACTAAAATGCTACAATTTTTTTTAATAGTCCCCATTTTAATATAGACCATTTCTATTTCATTTTAGAAAATTTTTCTCTCTTATCAGGTGCATAAAATAAAATAAAACACCCGTTATCATTGGATTTTAAAAAAAATCATAAAGTTTACCTTATTTCTAACTCAAATGGTTTTACATGCTAGGTCCTATTGTTACCATTCATTTCGATAATATAAAAAGTTGAACAAAGATTTATGTACTTTTTTTAATCTTTAAAAACGAAGAGAAACAAATGTAACCAATCTGATTTAATTTAATCAAGATCTGAATAGTTGTGCTACAAACCATTCGTGTTCACTTTGTAGTGAAAGGTAACACCACTAATCTTGTAAGAACATTAAATATTTCAAAATGGAAATAAACATAAATTTAAATTTCTTATAAATCCGTGGAGAGTTACATGGAATTATATTATATCTCTTTTTTCAACCTATTTTAGGAAAAAATTAGCAACTTTTTATAATTCATTCTTTTAATAAATATTGAATATGCATGTCAAATTTCATCCGAACCAAAATTAAGGTTATTGTACCACATTTTCATTTTTACCCTTGTTTCCCACTTTTCTGAGAGTAGTAAATTTATGAAATCATATGTAATTCATCAAGATAATAAGAAACACTTGTTTTAAATTTAATTTAAATCTGTTCAGTAGTTTTCGAGCTGTGTATTATAACTTTTTTTTATCTCTTCTTACCTCAATATGGAAGAAATAATGCTTTTTAAGGGAATAGTTAATCCTTTTGGATGATAAGAAATAAGTATTTCATATTTCACATGAATATTTCAGTGTGTGTAATAATGTCTGAACTAAATCAAATAATGTTTTTATGTTATATTCCTAAATTAGCTTTTATAATAAGACAATGTATTGATATATATATTTTTTAAAAAAAGAAATCATCCTACAAAAATTTATTTTTTTGATATGTATTTTTTACATTGGTGTTTATTCTTAGCGATTTTGAAATTCAATAAAATTTCAACAATAATTCATAGTAGCTAAAAATCATTTGAAATGTTATTTAATCTCAAAATGACTGCAAATTTCTTAAATATGTAATATTTTTATAAATTTAATTGGATTAACGTTATGATTGCTCATTTACAGAGACAGTTATTGCTGAAAAATTCTCAAGAACTCTTCAGAAAGTATCAAAGGAGGGTCCAGCATGCCTTGTTCGTGGAACTTCTTGTGTTTAATTTATTTTACAATGCCATGTCCTTCTGTGCTTTTATGTTTTTACCGCAGGTAATTATTAATTTTTTAAAAAATCTAATACAATTTTTAAACTGAAATTACCGTGTGAAGAAGTTAAATATTTTATATTTCTTCTCATTATCATGAATAAATAACAACAAAATATAAAAATTATACTAAATATTTTTTTTAATTTCTCTCGTATCAAAAATTATAACTAAAAGTGTATACATATTTGAATATGGCAGGAATTATATCAAAAAGTGATTATCGTGAAAATATAGGGAAATGGTGTACATCAACTAAAATTTTATTTCCAAAATATATTTCACACAATATATTTTTACTAAAATCAAAATAAATTCTGAATTTCTTGAGAACATTTGAACATTTATCGTATTGTGCCTTATAAGGTTATTTTTCCCCTGATAATGAATTGTATTTAAAAGTGTTGAGAAGAAAAATATACAAAATTCACAAACTCATACCCGATAGATTTATGCGTAGAAATTAAAAAACAATATTGATCAATCATTGCTTAACACAATGACCGAGACCAAATTGATAATCATTCACTCCCAAAAATATGATTCTTATCTTAGCCAGAGGCTATGAACTCTCGTCAGTATTAAATGCTCTTATAAAATTTAATTAGATTTTAATTTATATCTTTTCATTAAAAAAAAATCAAATAATCTTTTGCAATGTTAGATTTCTATTATAAGAGGTTGTTAGTATAATAGAGTTACATTAAAAGTAGAAAGATATAAGGTTTTTTGTTAAATCCACTAAATATATATATATATATATATATATATATATATATATATATATATATATATATATATATATATATATATATATATATATATATATATATATATATATATATATATATATATATATATATATATATATACTCTTTTTTATTTTAAATGACTACATTCATACTTCTCAACCAGAGAACTCCGAAAAATTATCTAGAAAAACATGAAAACTCCTGAAAAAAACAGTTCAATGAAAACCGAATGCGCATGTAGAAGGGAAATGATAACAAGTGTTTATTAATATATCTTTTATCCAATTTTATCGGAAATGATTATTTCAAAGCCTTCGATATTTGAATTGTTAAATTTATCAATGGAAAATTTTTCTGCTCAATCTATTATGTAATTATTATTTCTTTTCCACAAATTTCTATTAATGATACAGTATCTGTATAAAATTATCGATAATCCATACCATCATTAGTGTGAAACCTGTTTTACAGGCTATCTTCAATGGAATCTTGGTTTCTAAATTCCTACCGACATCATTTTTATTTACGGATTTTTTTTCTCAAGATCTCATGATATTTTTTTCCAAATAAAATCTTAACTGTCATGTTTTTTCCCACTAAGCGATGAATATTTTAGCAATTTGTATACATAACAAATCGATAAATACCGAATATTTATTACATTAATTTAGTGACAAATTTGCTTATCAAACAGACAATTATAAATTATTCAGCTTAAAAAAATTATCTACTTTTCAAATGAAATATATTTGAATCACATGTGTACTTAATATTTATAAGTATGATTCATAAACATGATGTTAGTTTACTATTGTTATATTTTTATTCTTCATAATAAATGAATGAATCCCTTTAAATTAAAAGATTATTTTCAAAATTTATTTTAAAATAGTGTAATATTTAGAGGATATTCCTTGAAATTTCCATATTTTTGGATACGAGAGCTTTAATACAATGAATGTTTATTTCCGTTTTGTATATATTTTTATATTTGAAAAGTAAAATTTAGTTGAATATTAATAATTACTCTAGATAAAATATTAAAACAGCGAAGATAATTTCTTTGCACTATATTGTTGCGTGCTTTAATGAAAAAAAAGTCTCACTACTCTTCAAAACATTTCTCTGTCTACGGTTGTTTGAATAGTCAATTGTTAACAGAAAACTGTGCCACAATTCTTTTGTCAGCCCATGATTTTCTTGCTTTAAATTTATCAACGCTAGGAACAAGTTAATGGCGATAGCAAATGACACCTAGACAAATAAATAGTAACAGACAAAGATTTTATTCTTACACCCTCATTTTAAGTCACAGAAGTATATAAGCGATTTAAATTTTCAAATGGGAGGAAATTTGCATAAAAAAACTTAAAACGGGATTCTCGTAAAAATATTTTTTTAAATTAGGTACGTCATTTTGTTTAATAAATTAAAAAAGCAACACATATATTTATGAGGAATTTTGTCAAAAAATAAGATTTAAATGTAAAAAAGTTTATAGTTTAATGCATATATTGTCTTTAAAATAATCTTTCTAAAATTAAAGCATTGGAAATGTTTTTTGAAATATTTATAATAAAAAAATAGTTGGATAAAATATCAATACTTTTTTTCTTTTCAAAGAATATAAAAATGACAGCGTCATTTTTTAAATTTAATTAGATAGAATATAAATACACTAACGAAATGGTACCAAATACAAGGAAAGAGAATAATATGAAAGATTTTTCCGTATTATGACTAGTTATAGTAAATACCATAATGTGTTTAGTAAAAGAATCAGAAAAGACAGTGTTTTAAATTTTGAATGAATACAATGTTTTGTATTCATTAAAAAAATTTAAATCAAGAAATTTGTTTTTCCAATTTCTTATTTTTATTTGAATAAAAACAATGAGTAATATAATAATAGAGGAATAAAAGGAAAATATATAAAATGTTTATACTATTTGCTTATTATTAGTTTATAAATCGATATAATAAATACCATTATTAATTCAAGAATAGGAGCAAAAAAGATGTGTTATTTTGAGTTTCAATGAACATTAAATAATAATTTTAGCAGAACTTGTCCAGTGGTTAGCATACCTGACTGCAGACAAAAAGGTCCTGGGTTCTAATCCCGGTTCGGGCATGGATGTAGTTTCTCTCTCTATCTATCCTGTCTTTGTCCTTTCCTTGTATGAATGTGGAGTGAATGGTTGCCTACCCTATAAATGGGTACCTATGGCATGTGTGTAATGAGGAAGTCGGACTCCACACCAAAATAGGGTTCAGTTGGAAAAGTGAAGCAGCGCACCCCATGTTGCCAGCCTAGCTGGCACACGCACACAACACAACACACACAACAACAACAACAGAAAATAATTCAATAAATTTAAGTAATATGTCATGAAATTCTTTTGTTATAGAATGAAATTAGTATCATGGTGATTTGTTACTTCTTAATCTGTATGTATTGCAAATGCAATTTTATCAACCATTTCTTAATTTTTGCCAAAGTATTTTACATTATTTTTATCATACATGAGTGGATACTATACAAAGTCAAGCTATTTTATTCTTATGTCATAAAAAATCTTTATAAAACTGATGAAGTCATTTTGAAATACACCAAAATGTGTTCTATTTCCAGATGGAAGAGCTCTCCGACGTATCGAAAGGAGCCGTCCAAGCAGGCCGGTGGTGTCGTGGTCTCATCTTCATAGCCAATTTTGTCATGTTCATCGCATCTTACAATGAAGGATTATTCAAAAATTCTTTAGCCCAAATAACTGCAGCAGGATTTATTTTGTTTTGTATGTCATTGGGCGAAATGGCAACTTCGATATACAGGTAAATAACGTTATGAGAAGATTAATTCTTGATTACGATAACATTGTCACTGCAAAATTCAATTAGAACAATCATTATCCAATATCCTGATTACTTTTATCCAATTTTTATCACTCCACATTATTCTATTCTTCATTAAAAAAATATCACAAGCATTTTATTTCTTTTTCATGGTAAAATCAAAACTTTTATGCATAAAAAGCTTCATATTTTAATGCGTTACTGACCCGATTTAAATTATCTAATACAGACAAATGCAAATATGGAGCGGTGGAAACTATAGATCACATATTACTTCAATGTCCCCAATACAAGCAAATACGAGAGCTCCTTCGCCAAAGAAATGGTATTGGAGCGTTATCCTTCTCTTGGTTGTTTGAACTATCCGTAAATCCTTCCAATAAAATCGAATGCATCGTGGATTTTAAAAAAATCTAAAAGGTTTTAACCTTTAAGATGGAAATGCGGCACTAAAGTTCATATTCGTTTTTTTTTCACATCAGCTTTACTTGAGATCCAATAAATTCACTGACAAAGAGTGTATAGTAACTCCAATAGTATCGTTTGTCAATCAACTTCATAAATCGAGCATATAAATGCATTTGATGGTAAACCGATTCTACTATTAGAAGAAAGTTAATAAATTCTGCCATGCTTTCTTCCTGGGAAGGTGAAGACTCTAACAACGAGAGAATATTGTATCAAGTTTCATACTAATTTTAGTATCAATTTATAAAAATTTAATAACTGTTGTTTAATTTTCAATGTGAGCTAAAAGCACTTTAGCATAGAGCTCCAAAAATAAATTTCGATAAAAAAAATTCTAATTTTAACAACACAACAAAATCTTGCCTCATAATAAAGTCAGTAAACGTGAAAATATCGTGATACATGTAATCAGTGAATTGATTCTGGAATGATAATGATTGTTATGAACACCAATTTATGTGTCGTTGTTCTCGTGTCCATGGATCCAGCAAAAGGAGAGAAGTAAAAATCACTGGACACCACCGAAAGTGGTAACAACTTATTAAATATTGCACAATTCATGGAAAAGTTGGGGGTCATTGCTTCTAAAAAGGTTGGACTTCTGCCTATTGGTCCGTTGGAAGTATTTTATTTCCCTCCCACCACCCCTATCTGATAAAAAACACGGATTCAATCTCCTATCCACCGCTTGAGGATGCGCCCTCTAGGGGTCCCAGGTTCCTCCGATGGACCAATTCCTGTAAGCATCAAGGATGAAATGAATGCAAAATGCTGATGTATTTGTTCCGCAATTCTACATTTTCTTCTGTAAATCAGTTACAATGCAAGATAATTTGATAAAAGGAGTATTAGCTTACTTTAAAGTATTCAGAAGTGTTTACTGAATGAGTATTATATGTATCAACTTTGTTATGCTTGTTGAACTATTCCTTTTCCTTTTGCTGCTATTATATATTTACTATTTGCTTCAAGATGCATAGAAATTGCTGCGAACAATAAACATAAATTAGAATATTCTTTTAATATTCTAATTTTCAATGACGTCAACCGATGGCTGAGTGGTTAACGCTCCTGACTCCTGAGCTGTGGGTCCTGGGCTCGAATCCCGGTTCGGGCATGGTTGTTACTTTCTTTCTCTGTTCTCTGTGTTTCTCTATCCTTTCTTCCGTGATGATGTATGAATGTGGCCCACCTTATAAACGGGTTTTGGTGGTATGACGCGGGTAACGCTATTCCCTCCGTGACTTGGTTCACAGGTGCTCGCTGGGTAACGACAAATGAGTATCAGTTTCTGACCTGGTTGTGGCATAGGGTTCAACCCTCAAGTGCCCGCCATTGGAAAAAAATTTCAATGACTAAAACATCTTCAACGACTTCAAAATTTATGATGACAATTTTAGTTAGATTAGCAGTTATGGTTTATTATATACAATAGCTACTTAAACTGGCACTGAGAGGAAAGTTTTAAAGTAAAATTTAAAATACTCTTTTTTCTGCACATTTGTACCAATGTAGTAGAACTCCAATTATCTGATTCAATTGGGACCGGACCCCATTTGGATGATTCCAGTGTCTGACTCTCATAATCCATTTCTCTATATCTTCAGCACTAAATTCTGAATATTTCAAAAGAATGTATGTAAAAATCTGAACATTTCAAAGGTATTTTCAAAAGAATGTTGCGGAATTTCTCAAGTGATTCGCCATTCTAATCTTCTCCCTTCCCTTCCCTTTCTTTTTCTTAAGTCTTTCTCTTTTTTCATCTTCCGTTACTACTTCAGTCTCATTTATTTTTCTGAAATTCTGAAAGTGATTCCGATAAACGGAGTTCGCAGGATTGCAATTCGAATACACAGTACGTATTCGAGTGTATGAATATATGTATACAGAAGATGGACTTCAAATATTTTATGTTATAATAGTCCCCCCAGACGAAATCATAATTTCTGCATATTTATTATTCAAAATTCTTAATTTTAGAAATTTTGTACCTTAAGCAGATATATGATTTTGATTCTCTCATGAAATTACTTCATCACCTGGAATTTTACAATAAAACTGACGAAATTTTGTTACTCTTTTTTTTAACATTAATTTCTTTTTTAAAGAATGCAATATACAGTTAAAAAGTATTCTAACAATAATTATTTAAATCTTAAAAATTCTGGATTTCAATTGAAATTTCCCTTAAATTTCTTTTTTTAACATTACTATTTGTAAAGAAGTAGAGATGCAATGAGCTGTCTTTAGAATCCCCATGGTTTATATTAAAAGAATACTATTCTAAACCATTTTCTGCCTAAAGATTTTTTGTCATAAATAAGAGATTCTCCAGCCACAAGGTCTCTTATGATACAGAGCATTTGCAGTAGATTAAGCTTTATTATCAATAAACTAGAATTTAACCCATTGCATCAAACCGTTTCGGTTAGACTATAATTGAGGGTGCCACTTGATTTCTCGCCAAGTTTATCGCCAAGCAGGTCGATGTTGTTCTATTCATGATAGCCCTAAACGTTATTCTAAAATCCATTCACGGTTCTGATTGGCTTTCTTCTCAGCATAAATTTAAACAATACCTGTAGGTGCTATTAGAGAATTCTGTATACCTCAAATTGAAGATATTCCAGCAAAATAAAGTGAGTATTTTTTTCTTTTTTTTAAGTGCTTACTGCATTATTTTTGGAATTTCATTGTGTTTTGGCCGCCATTACTGTTTGCACAGCGTTCCGCGTGAACAGGATTGGCGCCAAACAAAAATCGCCAATCTTTCCAAGGGGCACCCTTAAGTATATTTTTACCACCGTTTCTCTTATTTTCTATTTTCTCTTGCTTTTGATATTAATGTCTAACTTTTTTTTCTCATTCTAAAGTCATAGGATTCAACTATTGTATATTAATCATCATAATTTCATACAGATTCATTAATTATAATTGTTTTATCAAAGTATTAATCTAGATCAAAGGATCATAAATTTTCTTCCTTAATTTTATTGTAACTTGAAATATAACTTTAGACTACAATGATATATTGTAACGGCTATGAACAGAAATTCGGTACCATCTTATGTCATTTGAAGTATAATTTTCACCCATAATTGTAACACGCATAGTAAAATTTTACCCGTAATTTGTATGTAGTTTGTTAACATCTTATCTAATGTGGGATATATAATTTTTAGAATTATAACACGTGTAGTAGAAGTCCATGGTGGCCTGGTTCATTCTCCTTATCGGTCTGAAGATAGTGAGTCCGAATCCCGACTCAATCGAAGAAACATTGAATTCATTAAAGATTGCCAGGGAAGGTTCAATATACCCTGGTCGCAATGTCTTCCAAGTTAAATGATATTCTGCAGGGGTGGCAGAGCACATTTTTTGGGTCTTTAGTTTGGTCCTTGCTTCTAAATTACGATGACTCCGATCCGTTTACTTCCACCTAACTATTAGAGGCCATCTCTGGGGAGAATTTTAGTGCAATAACAACATATCTAATAGCTTATATGCATTACATTTCTAATTCAGAATTCAATAATATATTTACAATACTAAGAAAGGACTCTAACAAACAGAAAGCTCAAAATATATGACAAACTACATTGTTCCTCTTCAATAAAAAATTTTAACTCTGATAAGAAATATATAGTTACCACATTTGAAATTTATTTTTAAAGATAAAAAAATGTATTTTTTATTCTGATATGATATAATTTGCACTTTATTGCTAGATATATATATTTGTGTTATTGTATTGCATTAACATGTGTGTATACGCTGATAAAATAATGAGAAAGACGTTATGAAATTGAAAATGAGTAGTTTGCAAATTGTGCAATTGAGCAAGGGGTAGCTATTCAACACATCGTACAAAGTGATTTATTAAATGTCCTATGAATGAGAGAAATAGTAATTGGTAAGATAGCTTTTGCGTTATCAAAGTTAAAGTTGACTCACTTGGAAATATAGGAACATCAAATAAATCTCTTGTACCTAAATTAGAAGAAACATCCCAACAGAAAATGAATGAATTTTCGATTAGAATCCAAATTCATACTTTAATGACTGATCTTATATATTTGTGAAACAAAATCTTGCTACGGATTAAAAACTAGTGAATTATTAAACCTATTTAAAATTATTAATTCAGACTCGATACATTTTAATTCAATCCTACTACAGGGTGTCCAGAAAAGGACTCCCTGATTTCAAAATTAAATATCTCGAAAACAAAGATAGATAGAGGAATGCAGTAAAAAGTATGTTTATTGTGAAAGCTGTAAGAATTTTATACAGCAATTTGAAATAATAGTTACAAAAGCTGCTAACAGATGGCGCTGTACAATGAACAGCTCAAATCAGCATACATAAATGAAATAATCCTTTGAAAACATTCTTTGCAAAAAATCACATCACAATGTTTTCAACGCTAACCTCCTTTCACGCTTCAATAGTTGGGCTTCGGATCACTATTTACACTAAACATTACGTATGACGATTACAGCGCCATCTGTTTGCAACTTTTGTAACTATTATTTCAAACTGATATATTATATTCTTACAGTTTTTACTATAAACATACCGTTTACTGCATTCCTCTATCGATCTTCGTTTTCGAGATATTTAATTTTGAAATCAGGGAGTCATTTTCTGGACACCCTGTATGAAATCAAAACCTCTTTACTTTTTAAATAAAAATTCGATATATTATAAATCCTTTATGCCGATGATTTTATAATAATCTGAAGTTAATTTAATTATATTTATATTGTTATAAGTATTAACCTTATTCGTAATAACTACTCATACATTTTAACTTTCAACACAATAAAAGATACAAAATCGTGCTGAATGCATTTACGGAATAGCAGGATGTTGAAATTAATGTGATAATCTAATGCTCTTCTTTTTATAATTTTGTAGGAATAGCAAAAACTTTCGGCAAAATTAATCTGTTTAAGCACAATTTTAAATTCTTTACTCAATCATTTTCTATTCTTGCGAATCTCTTTAATTAAAGTATCCCTACTTCGATTTATAAGCTGCAGTCTATTATAACTCATATAAATGAATTTTCTAAGTATAAAAAATGAATTCGAGTTTTCTATGTCGAATGTAGAAAAATGAATGATTTTTTTAAGTATCTTTAGCAAGTATCTTTTGAAATTTTCTTTCAATCGTTGTAATTATAATATATTCAAGTTACGGTCTTATTTTTAAGCGATAACCTGCTTAAATATGGAATTAAAAACATGCATTTATTACGAGATTAAATGTAATTTTTAATATCAAGGAAAAACGATGATTTTTTATGTATATTAAAAAAGAATAAATTAAACTGAAGCATACGTGTAAAATATTTTAATCTAGTGTTTTAGTAATTTTTTTCTAAAATCCCTATGAAGCTGTTATAATTACGTGTTCAAATTATAATCTTATTTCTAAAAAAAAATGAAAAAATTTTCAAGTGACACATTTTTAATCCATTATTTGAGTAATAACTAAACCAATACTCCATTGCTATATATATATCATACATCGCAATGTTTCATTGCGGAAATATTAATTTTAAAGTTGAAAGCGTATTTAGAATATATCCAAAGACTAAAAGAGCCTAATTAGTGTTTCTACGATATATATATATATATATATATATATATATATATATATATATATATATATATATATATATATATATATATATATATATATATATATATATATATATATATATATACATATATATATATATATATATATATATATATATATATATATATATATATATATATATATATATATATATATATATATATATATATATATATATATATATATACATATATATATATATATATTATATATATACTTATATATA
>JAJQOW010000792.1:0-25000 GCA_037975125.1 Latrodectus hesperus | reverse complement strand
GACAGTATTATATAATCAAATGTGATTAAGGTTTATTGAATAACACATAAAAATATAGTAATAGATGAAGTATTGCTACTGATTTCAGCCGTATGCTTCGCAGAATTCATTAAATTTCCGGATATTTTCTGACTGTTATTGCTAAAGAATACAAACCAGAATAAGATATATATTTTTTATCTTATTCTTTTGCAGTCGTAGCAGCAAATGCTATGGAATCATTCATTTCTTTATCACATAACGGAAAAACATGGCTATTAATTTCCGACATTATATCCATATTGAAAACTGCACAAGTCAATTATTCTGAGAAACAATATCTAAAAAATCCTCTCTGTTTAAAAAAACATGCACGATATTTTGCAAAAAAAGAAAGAGATGATTTCGGTATTTATGGTAAATTACAACAAAAATTCGGCTCAATATATTAAATATATCGTCAATACTCTCCCGCTTTTCGAATCCTATTATTTGAAAGTTAGATTACTGGAAAATCTAATCAGAATATTGAAGTTAATCCAAGGCGCTCATGCTGGAACTCATATATCGCCTACACATCATTACGAAGGAGTTTATTTTAATATTATGATGCTTGAAGGTTGGAGATAGATCATTAAAGCTGTAAGCCGTTTTTATTTGACATGAGCCTAATTATTTTGATCTATTATTGACTGGAAATCGTTGCAGTTGGTTTCACATGGATTGCTTTCAATATTTTAAGGATTTCATGTATCCAAATAATCCTACCATTTTTCAAAATAAAACTATATCATATCTCACACGATCATAATTATAAGCGATTGGTTAAAAATTTTATAGAATGATTTAATCCTACTTTTATTTAGATTTAAAGATTTATAATACAACCAATAATAGTATTAAATGCAATATGCCGTTACTTCTATAGTTATGATAGCTATAGATAATGCTAAATTTAATATTTTATTCACAAATTTGCAATACACAGTTATTTCAATGTTATAACAAACTGCTGTATTTCACTGGCCAATAATAACAAATAAAATATTATATTAATAAGATTTTCTTTTAATAATTAGAATTCTATGTATGTCAACTAGTTATTAATTATATTATTTCTATTGATATTATTTCTTATAAGAAATAATCAAATTTGTAATATACATGGTTATAGTAAGCATTTGAATTTTTATTTATTTTATTTATATTAAATGATTTATTGTTAATTGTATTTTATTTATATTAATTGATTGATTTATTACTTCAAAATATGTAATAAGTTTTATTCAATGAAGGAAAAATTTGTTTTATAGGTTAACCCATGGGTACTTTGAACCCATAATTAGACCTGTGTACTACGTTATATTGACTACAGGTGTCCTGTTGCCTTTTCCCAGGAAAACATACAGCTTTATATCAGGAGCGTCAGTTATTGTTTTTGATATCACGTTATCCAGTTTTTGTTCTACAAAAAACAGTAAAATTGTAGTCGTAAGTATTGTATTTTATCTCATGTCATGAAAAAAAGATTACAAATTTTTAGTTAGCTTTATTATTAATTAATTAAATCTGTACGTAGTGCACCATAACTTGTTCGGCCATTTTTTGCTGATAATCATATGAGTTTTTCTGTTGTTTTTAAAAATTAATAATTCATACGAAATTCCTCGGTAACAGTTCAAATACACTCTTTTTAAAATATAGCAAATGCGGTAAATGCTTCCTCATCCAAAGCTCTTCGCTTTACAAGATGTTCTATTTAAAAAAACAACATTCCATAGCCTTTCAGTGCAGATCGATAAACAAACATAATCAGTTACAAGACTCTGTTCGCCAACCGAGTTTATCGTAAACCGATCACCGATTTACCATAGAGATTTTTCTGAAAGCAATTAATTCGTTTTGAGGGCTCTAAAAATGAAATTAAAAAAGGATGCATAGTTTCTCATTAAGTTTATAAAAATAATACATATAAATAGTTTTGAATATTAATCAGTACTTTTCATTTTTTTTTTTTTTTGTGTATTGGGCGTTAAAGAACATGTCCTATAACTTTTCTCTCTGTTTCAGGACGGAGGGGAGGGGCTTCAAAGGAAATATGTTTCGGTTTTGAATGAAATCAAAATCGAAACTGATGTTCTACTTTAGCTATGTTGTTGTTGTTGCTTATTCCCGAAACAAAATGAGTTGAACCTTATTGTAATACAATACACTAAGATTCAACTTATTTTGTATCCTTAGTGTATTGTATTATACATTGTCATCAAGAAATTGTACTATATTATACTCAGTAAATATAATACTGTTTTGCACTGTAAATAGAAAAAAATGATTGTATTGTATAATAATTGACATATGTTATCACAGAAAAATGTAAATAGTGTATCAAAGTAACCTGTAAATAGATAATAATTATTGTAATGCATTGTATATATATTATCCAAGGAAAATGTAATCACATAACCAGAAAAAAATGTAAATACTATATAACCAAGAATTTGTATCACCCCATAATGTAAAAGACCTTGTTATTTTTTTCAATAAAGCAGGTGCTCCCGGTGCTTGCTTGGCTCTACCACATGCTCACAGGTAATGGTATTTGCTTAGATATAGTACTTATGAGGTACTCACGTCAATTATTTCCGGATTTAGCTATCCCGCAAACTCACAGGAGTTTTGAACTGAATTGGTTTTTATATCTTACTTGCGTAAATGACTTACCTGCCATGGTTATATGATGAAAATGTTGGTTTGACCCGCACCAAGATTGTTCGATTCCCCCCATCCCCTTCATTAAACTTAAAATAAATTTTTAAAAAATGTAATTAAATTATTAAATTATAAAATTAAATAGAATATGCTATTTTTAACTTTCTAAAATTAAATTATTCATGTTTAACATTTTCTTAAATATAATAAGACAAACATGAATGATAATTAAATAATTCAAAATTAAATTGGAGGTGCATGCAATGGCACAGGAACTCCGCCGCAATGGCAAATTCCTCGTCCTTATCCCCAACTGGTATGACAGTACCATCACACCAGCCCCATGAATCCAAAAATAGTTTCTCAAGCACCACTCCCGGTCTCAATTCCATGTCTCCTCTCTCACACCCAATGCACTGAAAAATATGAGGTGGGGAGGCCTGCACCTTTCGACATTTGGGACAGAGAGGGTAGACCTTGGTACCAGAGACGTGTCTCTGAGCAAGCAGGTGGCCACTTCGTAGTCTTGTCAGAGCTACTTGCCTTTAGCTATAAATGTTCTATTGAAAAAAAGTTTTTTTTTTCAATTTACAATTTTGAATTTCAATAGGCAAGTATATAATATAATTCAAAAGAGATGATGAACAAATTTTGGTCCTTTGGGTTTGGCAACCTTGCATATTATGCTCCGAGAACCGAGAAATGTTCGTTAGAATTTTAGTTCGTTATCTGAAGATGTATTTGTTGTCGGAACACAAAAATTTTTCTTGAAGATGTTCGTTGTCTGATTTGTCCGCACTCCAAACTGTTTGTTAACCGATCACCCATTGTATGAGATTGAACGAATGAGTGCCATCTCTCATGAAAAATGTCATTCATGTAAATTTTGTTGTAGCATTAAGCTACGTATATACAGCTAACTAGTTTTAGTAAGCCCTCAATTCAAAATTGAAGATTATTTGGTCTACTTGTTCTCATTTTTTAACTGTTGAAAATTGAATTAGGATAATCATGACGTATTAAAAGGCTTGTTTGCTTCATTTAAAATAATTTACCGCTAAATTCACGCATCAAGATAAATTATATTTAATGTGGTGGTAGTGGAACTAATTCCCATTTGGTCTAGTGGAACTAGAAAAGATCCATGAGATCATAGATAGCCAAAAAGTCCAAAAGCAGGTGTGGACTTTTCACAGCCTCTTCACGAGAAAACCCCCTAAAGTCCAGCAGGCCGCCTCAAAGGGGCTCTTATAGCCTGCGAGGGGATGTACCTGGGCGGAACGGGTGAAGTACATCGAGAGAGTAATCTCCTGGTAGGGTCACCCAGGGCGTGAAGGCCGTTCCAATATGCTCAACTAAGGTCTACAGGCATAGGAGCCAAGTCAGACTTCTACCTTAGGTTCTAACATAGGACAAGGTGCTCCAGGTCTCCGGATCAACAGAAGCTGTCAAATTTTCCCCTTTACCATGAGTCATTATATTTAATAAATAGCATTAACCGCCATCTCTATTGAGAATTTAAATAGAAAGAATAGATAAAAAGAATAGCAAGTCACCCATTCTTATTCTCACAGCATTTACCAAAAAATAACTTTTTAATCAGTCCTTTTCGCAATTATTATTGTTATTATTTTGCATTTTTAAAAGCGATTTGCGTTTACTGGCTGAAAAATAGTTAGAGTTAAAATGATGATATTTTAAAGTAAACTAAAACTAATTTGACACTGTAGAACTTTAATTGCTCAATAATTAGAAAGAATCCTATTAACTATGAAATTTTGTTTGGAGAAGAAAAAATCATTACGTTATTAATCTTTGAACGTTAATCTGAAAGAACATTTCTGAATGTTTCATCAATGACACTAAGACAAATAGAATTGAATCGTATTCAAGAAACTTTGCTTCTTTATAAAAACAGTAACTTCATACTAGTTTTCCTCATACAGATGTAAATTTCAGTTTTTTTATATATTTTTTTCTTCTCCAAATGAATTTCTATTGCTCTAAGAATATTCCCATCAAATCAGACATCAATCTGAAAAAAGGTCGTGGTGCTTTTAAAGTGTGCCATTTATTACGTAGAATCCTTAGTTATATCAAAAATTTAACAAAAGCAGTTATTGAATGTAATGCTTCCTAATCATTAAATCATACTATAATATTTTCTTGAGGGCATTAACTATTTATTTTTAGCTTAAAAATAGATTTGCATTATGTATTAAACATTCTCAACATTCCTATTTATGACTTTATCTCGATTCCCAGCTTCTTGCTGACTTGGTGTTTCATGCCACTGTCTTGCTCGTGGGATTATTCATTCGCTATATTATTGAGATTATGGGAAGAAGAGCGTTTCTGGATAGAAGAGAATACCTAGAATCAAAGATTAAAATAGAAATGGAGAAGAACCAAGAAGTTAGTATCCATGTTTTTATAGTTTGATTAGAAATTCCCTCTTCAATTTAATTATGTATGATATTTTTTCATC
The DNA here is from genome assembly GCA_037975125.1 of Latrodectus hesperus. Classification (NCBI taxonomy): domain Eukaryota; kingdom Metazoa; phylum Arthropoda; class Arachnida; order Araneae; family Theridiidae; genus Latrodectus; species Latrodectus hesperus. The sequence continues at coordinate 19,824 of JAJQOW010000792.1, read as the reverse complement.
CACAAATTAATTAAAAAAACCAAGCTTAAATGTTATATTTAATTGTAATTCTTTAATTGTTTCAAGTATTCTAACAAAATATTCTTATTATAAGTGTCTTACCTTCATGTATAAAGTACATCAATTCACATTTGCAAAAATTGTATTATCATTTCATTTTGAATAAATGAAACCTAAAATGTACTGGTATATAACTTTGCCCAAACAATGATTTATGAATGTTATTTTAGCAGAGGTTATATTATAACTCATAATTGAAACTTATGGTTAAAAACAATTTAATTTAATAAAACAATATTAATCTAAATCAATTGTGTATAAAAAATTTAGAAGGAAAAAATAACTAATTTTTGACTAAAAGCATGATGAATTATCATTGCTCACAAAATCACTTTCACGAAAAATCTAAATCAATAAAATTATTTATAAACATATTTATATGATTTATGAAATAAATTATAGATTGGAATTTAGTTCCTTTGTCTTTCTGTATTCAATTTTTCTCACGAGAATCAATTCTACTACAATCAACTAGATTCTAAGCATTCACTACCAAGATAGGAATCAATCCTACAAACTGTCAAAGAACTAGAAACATAACATCTTGGAAAGACAGTATTGTCAATATCATTTATCTATTGATAAAAATCAATATTTTTAACAAATAAATAAACCAATTTGAAAAGAGCTTTATAATGTGAGTGTTTAGAGAAATTGCTTAAGTATTTTGTAAATTAATGTATGAAATATAATATTAATTCTACTCTTTTTCGTGATTTGAGTTCAAAACATGACCGTAATTCGTTCTTTATTTTCATGAAAAAGAAAATTCGCTTCATTTTAAAGCTCCATTTAACGATCTTTTTCAACGCGGTAATTAGTACTTAAACACCCAACTTGCTTTTTCATTACCCTATTTTTTCATCACATCTTGGCAAGCGAATCATTTCACAAAATTATGCAAGTTGCGTGACATAAATTTTAAGATTTTCTCTTAATTACGACATCGCTTTTCTGCTGGAAAATATGGATTTTTACAACCGTTTTAATTCTTGTAACAGTTATATATACAAGTGAGTAGAGAAAAAATCAAAAACAACAGATTTTTTTACACATAATGAAACATCTTTTCAAAAATTACCCATGGAAGAAGTTACTCCAGTTTATCTGTTTGTATTCACGTAAAATAAAATAAATTATTGTTGAAAAATTTTATTGAAAAGTTTATTAAAAAATCAAGTTGTTTATTAAATGATAACTTTTCATATTTATGTTTTTGTTTGCTTTTAATTTTCAGGAGAGGTTTCTGTTGAGTATTTTACCTCTGCACATCGCCAGAGAAGTACGCGAGGACTTGAGGAAAGTGATTAAGAACATGAATCAGATTCGCATGGCTCACAAGCCATTCAACAAGCTCTACGTGGAGAAACACAAAGACGTCAGGTAATAAAATTCACATAAAATTGATTTCTCAGAATATCTCTACGAGACGATCTTTTCTATAAAAATACAACTGCAGAAGTATTTCATCATTGATAATATTATAATCTCATTTATGATGAGAGAGAGGGAGTATATATTTTTTGTATTTGTGCACATTTTTCCTAAATAAAATTTTTCTAAGTGAAATCAATTTATTTTTATATATATATATATTGTTAAAATAAATTCTTTTGATTTTGATTATATATGACAGTACTTTTTTAATGCTATATCCTAACGACAAGGTAAACATGCTGATTTAATCAATTCACACATTTTAAATAAAAAAATTTCTAAATAAAATCTTTATTTTTTTATTAAATATATATTATTACTATAAAATATTTTTATTTTAATAATATATTACAGTATTTTTTAATGCTATGTCCTAATGACAAAACAAACATGTTGTTCAATCAATTCATACATTTTAAATAAAAATCTTTCTAAAAAAATCAGCATTATATTTTAATAAATATTTATTATTAAAATAAAATATTTTTATTTTAAATATAATAGAGTATATTATTTATTTTATATAGTACGAGGGTTACTCTGAAATTTTTGAGTTACGCGCAGACGAGAATTTACAAAATAAAAATAACGGTTTAATTTTAAAGTGCAAAGTATTTTAACACAGAAGACGTTTTTTCCTGACTTACTTCAACTTCTTAGCGTGGAATAAATTTTAAACAGAAAAGAAAATGGAGTTGACGCGAGAACATTTTCGCGCTATGATTTTCTACGATTTCAAAGCAGGATTCAATCAAGAAGAATGCGTTCAACGGTTGCAATTAGCATTGGGTGATGAATCTCCAGCTCGTGCTACTGTATTCAGATGGCTAAGAGAATTGAGAAGAGGTCGCAATTTTCTTCAGGATGAAGAACACACAGGAAGGCCGCCGTCGGCAGTAATCCCGGATAATGTGTCTGCCATACGAAAAATGTTAATGGATGATAATCGCTGTACCTATCGAATGATACAGAAGGAACTTAACATTGGATCCGCAGCCGTACACAAAATCATTCATGAAGAATTACATATGAAAAAAGTAGTTTGCCGTTGGGTTCCCCATAATCTAACTGAGCATCAAAAAGAGGAGCGTGTCAGAATCAGTAAAGAAACTCTTAATATGCTGAATGATGGTGGCCACCGCATTATTTCTAAAATTGTCACAGATAATGAATGATACTTACATACCGTTTTTTGACGTTCCAACACGTCAAGAAAGCAAAGTATGGGTCTTTGAAGATGATCCCACGCCGACAATTGTGAAATAACAACGCACACTGAAAAAAGTGATGTATGCCGTTTTCTTCAGAAGTACGGGATTGGTCAAAGCCATCAAGTTGAAAGGATAGAAGACAGTAACAGCAAACTGGTATACCACTAAATTTCTTCCAGAAATTCTACAAGAACTGAATGTTAGGGGACTAATGCTTCACCATGACAATGCATCTTCACATACAGCCAGATTAACAGTTGAGTTTCTTAAATAAAAACAAATTAAAGTGATCGAACATCCGCCGTATTCACCTGATCCAGCTATATGCGACTTTTGGTTATTCTTTAATCTAAAAAAGAACTTACGTGGACGTCGTTTTCATTCAGAAGAAGAGATTGATGCGGTTATAAATGCATTTTTTCATCTATTCGAAGAAATGAATGGCTTGAGGCATTTAATCTGTGGAAAATTCGTCTACAAAAGTGCATTGATGCTGGAGGAGACTACTTTGAACACACCTAAAATTTTGTAAGTATAACTTTAAGAACTAGTTGTATCTCAAAAATTTCAGAGTGACCCCCGTATTAGTATAGTATTTATTTTAAATATAATAAAGTATTTATATATTAAAGTATTTTTTATATATAAATACTTTATTATATCCTACAAAGTAAGTATATCCTACAAAGTAAACATATTACAAAGTAAACATGCTATATCCTACAAAGTAAACATGCTGCATTCAAATGAGAATGAAATATGTATACTCAAAACAAAATTGTATTGTGCATTTAAATAATATTATATTATAAATAACATAAAATTGATTTTAATGGATTCATACTTGGTTTGGCATGTAAAAAAAACGGGGAATAAAGTTGACATTATATATAAATAAAATAAGTATTTATATCAATTCAAATTACTTGGCGTAAAAGAAATATAGAAATGAAAATAACTTAATAATAATTCAAGATTAGTTTTTCCTATTGAGAATATTTAACATTCAAATAATATGTAAAATACCTAAAAAATATGTGCGTGTGATACATTTAAATAATCATGCATGTTTTTGGAAATGTAAAATAAAGTACAGTAACCCCCCTATGATACAGTACTCTTATAACGCATTTTCATATTTCGATTTCATGTCCCCACATATAACACGTGTCCCCCCCATATGACAAGGTAATTGCCCACATTATTTATCTAATTAAAAATGTATAAAATATATAATGATTTGTGCAGTTCACAATTAGTTTCGCGTACGTTTGCCCACTATGTAATTTGTGTTCTTATAAAATTTAATAATTTTATTCAATTTGTTTTTAGAATTATTTATTTGAAATTATGTTTTTTAGTCACATATGTATTAGCTTTTTTATTTAAAATGTTCTTGATTTGATATTTATAAAACGCACATATTTCGTTCATAACATACTTTTTCCTTACTATTCGATTTAAATCCCCTTTAACGAAAAAGTTAAACGTGCATCATTTGTACAAAACGCATTTTACGAGAATGCTCGTACAAAGTGTTTTCCTATACGCTGAACTAATGTACCGAATTATAGGGGGGGGGAGTACTGTAATCTTGTTTACATCACAGTATTGCATCAGGATTAAATCACTTATAGTAATGCACTCTGATATTTGTTATGTAATTTCCTAGAATATTTCTCATCTTTTCTTGTTGCATGGGATTTTTCTCTTCAATGGAAACATATTTTTCAATATTGATTGTCATTGGAAATGAATACTGTTATGAAAACAAAGTTATTAATGAGTTTTTACATTTAGTATACTGTATGCAGACATAGTGAATTCAATGCTGCTTGCGGCAAGTCTCAAAGCATCTGATTTAGTCGAAACTCTGAATGATCTCTTCGGTCAATTTGATAAAGTCACGGAGGTAAGACAAATTAAAAAAATTTTCTGAGGAAATTTCTAAATAATATTTTTCTTTCAAAATGTATATTATTTTAATAAAGACTTATCTTTATGTTATCTAACACTTATCTTTTACTTGCTAAAAAGTGTAAGCTTTCCTATTCTCAGATGAAACTGTAATCATTAAAACTTCTTGAAGATAGTCAAATATAAGCCTAAATTCAAATACATATTGTAAATATGGAAATGTTGTTGTTGTTGCTTATCCCCGACTGGCGTGACAGTACCATCACACCAGCCCCATGAATCCAAAAATAGTCAGTCTCTCAAGCACCACCTCCGGTCTTAATTCCATGTCCCCTCTCTCACACTCAATGCCCTGAAAAATATGAGATGGGGAGGCCTGAACCACTCGACATTTGGGACAAAGAGGGTAGACCTTGGTACCAGAGACGTGTCTCTGAGCAAGCAGGTGGCCACTTCACAGTCTTGTCAAAGCCGAAATATGGAAATGAATATTTTAATTAAATTACCTTTAATATATATATATATATATATATATATATATATATATATATATATATATATATATATATATATATATATATATATATATATATATATATATATATATATATACCTTCTTCAGTACTTTTCAATGTAACACTGAAATATATTTATTTTTTATGTAAAAATTTTATTAAAATTTCATATAAGATAATAATAAAATTCCAAACTTTGTATACTTACAAAAATCGAACAAAAGAAAATCATGTATTGAGCAAAAATAATATAATATGAATTCACAAGTCTTACCAAAACTAATATCTAGGTATGACATTGTATCTGACTTCGGTTAAATAAGAAAAATGTATTTTCTTGTTTTTCAGACCAAATCATCGAGAAACACACTTATCAACCAAAAGTTTTTTTTTATAATTTAAAAATGCTTTCTCATATTGTAGTAACTTTAAAAGTAATAATCTCCAACTTTTATATTTTAAATAAAGTTAAATATATCTTAACATGATCTGATTATAAAAATTTTTTCTCGAGTTTTAAAATTTTAAAAGTATTTTATTTCGGAATATTAAACATGAAAATTACAATAATCCATACATTTAAAAATATACACTTGTTTCCCAAAATATTTTTTTATATTAAAAATAATTTCTTAATGATGTATTTTATTATTATTGTGTTAGGAAAAAGGTGTGCTTTCAAATACTGAAATTCAAGCATTAAGAAGAAATTGAGAAAATTGAAAAGAAAGAATTGAAGGAAAATCGATAATTTTGTTTCTATTTCATTAAAATAAAGAAGTTATTACAATTACAAATCGAAATAATTTTATGAGCTGTTATGCTCATAATATTTATGACTAAAGTAATGTTACTCCATTTCTTACGCAAATGCAAAGTATAAAATACGTATGTTACCCTGTATCCTATCCCGTTAAATCTGGAGACATTTAATCATGAGCTGTTCAAACACACCATTAGATCAACCAGATATACAGTTTAATGTCTCATACAGTCTACAACTTTTATAAAGATTGAATTTGTGTATCATGTTTGTTATGGTTGCATTTCACAATTTAACGAAGTACTCCAATGATACTCTTCCATAATACTGCTCACTCTAGTAAATTCAAAAATGTCTCTTTAATGTAGTGTCATCGACAGGAATAATATATCTTACAACTAAGTTGTATTTTTGTCATGTATTCTTATCAACATCAGAATTGAATGTTATTTGTAGCAATGTTCTAACAGATAAATCAGTGGATAACACCCGGTGCCGGACCGGTGTGTGGTGCATAACGCAGCTGTTCAACATTCTCTCTCTACGGTGTCTCCAGATTCGAATGCGACCATCGTGGTGTTGCAGATAGAAGCGTGACTCGTCAGTAAAGACTATTTCATTGCATTCTGCCATCCACACCCTTCTTCCATCGCACCGTTAGCGGCGGAGACGTCTGAGGCTCTGCGTCAAGGGCAGACGAAGCAAAGGACGTCTTGCGGACAGACCACTCTGCTGTAAGCGATGTCAAATGGTACGCTCAGACACTGAATGATGCTTAACAGACTGAATGCGCTGTGCTATGGTTAGTGATGGGGCTGAGCGATCCGTCATTGCCATGCACACATTTTGCCTGTCCTCACGTGAAGTAGTGCACAAAGGTGGATGCGATCGAACACGTCGGTCTATGGTACTCTCCTGCATCCAACGATCTCATATCCGCATTACAGTTTTTTGGTTTTGTCCAGCAAGACTACCGATTTCCCTGAAAGATAATCCGCAATCTCGGTAGGCCACAATCCTTCCTCTGTCGAACTAGGATAATTGATCAAAAAATGATCACTGTTTTCTACAAGGCTTCATGGATCGTTATAAAAAAAAGAAAAATAAAGTTGCCAAACTTGAAATCTCCAAGCCTTAAATAGCGCTTTGAAGTGGCGGCACAGGCATGCGTAATGTGCGTCTGTGCTGAAATTCTAATCTTTGGATACCGCACATCCGCTAATGCATGTTATGAGTTTTATGTTATTTGCATTCTTTCTTAAAGGTGTTGCATTTACGGTGGCAAACATTGTATTTAAAAATGCTTAGAAGAATTCTGTGAATGGATGATACGACCAAACTATTATATTTTGCTCGTGACTAAAGACGTTCTTGGTTAAAAGTGTATCAAGTTAAGACACTCCTATGATTGGCATGGTCACCAAATAGCGCTTTATTAGAATACTTAAATGAAGTATTTAAAACACTAAATTAAACATCTCATATAACTCATAACTGATCTGAAAGGCTGTTTTACCTTTTGCAGTCATAAATGCTCTAATAATCGACTGGTATTACATGTGGCCATTTCAATAAGCATTCTTCCCTCATTTGTTTCAGAAAATTATTGCCATCTTTATTTCATTTTTGAATTTTTAACATTAATTTTTCTTTTGATCTTATGCAGCTGAAAATATTTTTATTTTCATTTCAGTTTTAGCATTGTGAATACTAAAACTGAAATTAATTACACTGATGGTACTAAAATAAGTTTCGCTCACTTTTTAAAACTAATGGTTTAATTTTCAGATATGTACAGTGCAGTAGGTATAATTTAAGAACGCGCATTTTAAGCAATTTTATATGCATCATAAATAAAGAAAATATTGTATTTTAATTAATCTAGTTTATTGTTAACAATAAAAATTAAGTTAACCAAAATTATGTTTTTATTTCTCTTCTTTTCTCTGCAAATTCAATGTAATAAAAAGTATAATATTGGGTTGGCAACTAAGTAATTGCGGATTTTTTTAGAAAATCAAAGAAAATTTTTTCATGGAACTAAATAACTTTATTCTGTAATGTATTGCCCATTTTAATCAATGATCTTTTGCCATCTTTCAGGCAGCACCATAATCTCACGTTCATAAAACTTCTGGTTTTTATTAGCAAAAAACTGAATCAGGTACGATTTGACATCATCATCATTATTGAAATTTTTACCATTCAAGGAGTTTTGTAAAGATCAAAACAAAAAGTAATCAGATGGTGCAAGGTGAGGTCTATATGGTGGGTGTGGCGAAACATCCCAACTAAGCTCCAATAACTTTTGCCAAGTGACCAAAGATGTGTGTGTCCTTGGATTGTCATGATGGAATACAACACCTTTTCGATTTGTCAATTCGGACCGCTTTTCTTCAACTGCATTGTTTAATTTCGTTAGTTGTTCAACGTAGACATCAGAATTGATCGTTTGATTGGGTGGTATCAATTCAAAGTAGACAATTTCTTTGTAATCCCACCAAACTGATAACAAAACCTTCTTTTGATGAATATCAGCTTTTGATGTTGTTTGAGTTGGTTCACCTGGCCTGCTCCACTATCTTTTCCGCTTGATATTGTTGTAAACAACCCATTTTTCCTCGCCAGTTATCAATCGTTTTAAAAATGGATCATTTTCATTAAGTTTCGTTATTAAATCGCAGCTGTTAATGCGTTGCGTAAAATGCGTTTCTTTCAGTTCGTGGGGAACTCATGTATCCAGTTTTTGAACATAGTGTTTTAAGTGATTTTCAATGCATGTATGTGATACATGAAGCTTCTCTGCAATCTCACGTGTTGTACAGTGACGATCCGAATCGATTATTGCTTTGATTAGGTCATCATCAACTTCAACTGACGACCAGAGCGTTTTTCATCTTTGAGTGAAAAATTACCAGAACGAAATTTGGCAAACCAATTAACTGCCGTTCTTTTAAGGCTTCGTCACCACAACAGCGCATAACTTTTTATAGCTTATGATGCGTTTTTCCCTTTGCGGAAATAAAAAAAGCAAAATATGACGAAAATGTCCTTTTGATTTTCCATTTTTCAACGAACGTTAAACGAAACTACGCAACCGATCAAAAAACATTTTTTACTGATTGACAACTGAATTGCCAACTATCAAATAACAAAATGTGTTTTACATTTGTACTACGTCTGCAAACCTAAAAACTCAACTGAAGCCATCTATGAGTGAAGAAATCCGCAATTACTTAGTTGCCCACCCAATAGCTTCAAGGAAAATATTGAAGTCCATGTGTTCTTCATAACTCAGTCTACATGTTTCTTGTTCTTGAATCATATATTTTATGCTGGTTTCACTTATGCTTAAGTCCATTCATATGCATTTAAGCAACAATAAATAGAACTTCTTAATGTTATTGTTAATGATTTTTTTACCTTTTTTTATGTCTGAATCATTAATGGTTGAAACTAAATAACATATTTACTTTCTTCTTTTTTTCAAAAATATTTTAAAATTTTGTTAATTATTACTATGATTTTTTTACTATTAATAACAATTTTACCAAACAGTATAGATAAACGTATAAATTTGATACATGGAACTTTATCTGGACATTATATTGCAATTAATAATTTGTTTCAGAAAAATAACTGCATGAGGATAAAATTACTTGGAGACTGTTATTACCTAGTAAGTGGTGTACCTAATAAATGTCAAAGACATGCTGATAATTGTGTGCTGACGGGACTTGAAATGATTGATATCATCAGGTTTGTGAAGCCAAAGTTTTACATCTTCTGCCACAATTTGCTTATTTATGATATATATATATATATATATATATATATATATATATATATATATATATATATATATATATATATATATATATATATATATATATATATATATATATATATATACAGGGTGATTCAAAACAACGTGGACAAACTTACATGGTAGATTAGTCATACAACAAGGATCAAAAATCGCATATGAACCGTGAACAAACGCCTGTAGAGCGCGCTAGAGTCACGAGAGGGCGTACTAAACAAACACGACTTGAGCAAACGGAGATTGTCTTCATTCGAGCCGTGGATGCGTTGGGTGTATTATGGCTACTTACACACACCGCGAAATGGCTGACATGCACTTAATTTACGGCATGGCCAAATGTAATGGACGAGAAGCCTTGCGAATGTAGGGTGCGAAATATCCTGGTAGACAGTTGCCTAGCCGCTCATTCTTTGCCACTCTGCATCGACGATTGTGTGAAACCGGCTCGTTCGACGTGCACAAGCTGGATACTGGTCGCCAACGAACAACTCGGACGGTTGATGCTGAAGAAAGGGTTGTCCAAGAACTGGAGCGTAATCCTTCAACAAGTACACGAGTTGTATCCCGAGTGACCCATATCCCCCAATCTACCGTCTGGCGCATTGCACATGACGAAGGACTACATCCTTATCATTTACAACGCGTCCAGGTACTGGATCTGGGAGACTACAGCAAACGTATGGATTTTGCGCGGTGGTTTTTGCACGAAAATGATGCAGACCGAAACTTCGCAGCAAGTGTTCTCTTCACTGATGAGGCTGCCTTCTCATTAGAGGGTGTGATGAACTTTCACAACCTCCATACGTGGGCGGATGAAAACCCCCATGCCATACGTCCGCATGGCGCACAACGAAAATGTTCCATTAACGTGTGGGGTGGCATTGTAGGAGACTGTTTACTCGGTCCGTACATTCGCCCAGAAAGACTTACCGGCTCCATTTATCTAACATTCTTGCAAGAGGTTCTACCAGAAATGCTGAATGATGTTCTGATGCCTATTCGTCGACGCATTCGATTTCAACACGACGGAGCTCCTGCACATTTCAGCACAGCCGTCAGAGCACATCTGCAGGCTACTTTTCCTGGCGGCTGGATTGGTCGCGGTGGACCGATCGCATGGCCACCACGATCACCAGATCTGTCTCCCTTGGATTTTTTCTTATGGGGATTTTTAAAAGGCCTTGTCTATGAAACACCTGTTGCAACGCCGGAGGACTTGGTAGGAAGGATTGTTGAGGCAGCAGGATGTGTTCGAGATACACCTGGTATTTTTGATAAGGTGCGCTGTTCCATGCAACGTAGATGCCAGGCGTGTCTCGATGCATCTGGAAGAAACTTTGAGCATTTCCTGTAAGCTCGACATTAGTTGCATGTGAGTGAGTCATTAACAATAAAGATTTCGTTTCTTCTCTTTGTGTTATGTATTTTTTAGATGCCCTGTAGCGGCTCCGGATCGCAGTTGCGACCCGCTGTTCATATGTGATTTTTGATCCTTGTTGTATGACTGATCTATCATGTAAGTTTGTCCACGTTGTTTTGAATCACCCTGTATATATATATATATATATATATATATATATATATATATATATATATATATATATATATATATATATATATATATATATATATATATATATATATATATATATATATATATATATATATAGTATGTAAAGAAGTTTGTGGTGAGCATAAATGAAACTTTGATACCAAGTAATGTATTTCTCAAAAAATGTTATTTATTTTTAATATCAAAGTGCAAATGCTTAAAACTTTATCGTTTCTTTTGTAAACATTAATTAATTTTTCCCTGTTTCTTACAATCATTGCAGAGAAAATTAATATTAATACTGTTTTAACTATAATATAAAATTTACACTATAATTGAATTAAATTATAATTTTCTTTGGTGTAAGCGAATGACGCGTAATATATGCAAATAAGTACATAAAATAGGGTACAGTTTATATTGGTATAAATATCCTATAAGTATTTGATGCAAAATAGGCACAAAACAAGTTGATTATAATTAAATTATGCACTACATTGAATCAAATTTCATATAAAAATATGAGTTCATAACATGGTTTATAGGCACTAAAAATGTCCATAAAACGGAAACTTCTTCATGACTACGTTAATACGTAATAAGAATGGAATTTCTCGAGTTAGCTCTGTGTCGTATGAAAGGGAAGCAGAAAAATATTTACCCCCCTCAAATCTCTTTCACATATGTGTGTTATTTAGAATATATATATTTATTTTCTAATAAATAAAAAATTTTAACCTCGTACTTGGAAAAATAATTTATACTTTCGAATTTGTTTAAAAATTTTTTAATTGTAAATTATTTTAAAACTTATCTTTACTTATAATTAGCATAGGTTTTTATATATAACGAAGTTCTAAAAATGAAAATCAGGGCATATTTTAATTCATTTCTTTATAAATTTTGAAAGTATTAATTAACCATTTTAATTCTTGGATTTTGAGAGATCTCCCAAATATTTTCCCTTTTTTTACAACTTCCCTATTATTATTAAGGAAAATTGAAACCAAAATATAAAGTATGAGGTACACACTCGTAGTAGTCTAATAATAAATTATTAGCTTAGTTTTCATCTGTTATAATTATTTAAAATAAGATTTTACTTTAGATATTTTTAAAATTTGCTCTAATATTTGTAAGCGAGCGAACAAAAATCCCCAGTGATAAAGTTTTAATATCATTGACGAAACTTAAACTAAGTAAAATATTCTTTATATTTTCATTCAAATATTATTGAATAATAAATTGTTTCCCTTCCACATAGTATACATATATGTGACCTTTTTTCAAGATTATTTTTAAAATCAGAATCTGCCGATATCTGAACAAGATTCTTAAATATTAACAGCGATAGGTCTTCATTTATTTTCTGTTGTTTCCATGACAATTATATTTCAGCTAGAACTTTAATGATAAAAAAGTCATTGAAACACATTTATTTAGTAGATATTTTCTTTACTTGCTTATTTTATGCTTTTGGTATTGATTATTGTAAATTACTAAAGAGTAATTCCAATCATAACTGATATTTTTGTATAATTATATTTCTTTTTGAATATTTCAATGATTGCAAAATTTTGTTCAACAAGTTTTAAATATTCAGTCTGTCATTAATTAATGCATATGGAAAGCATTTATTAACTTTCTTTTTAACTTCTATTTTCACTTCATAAATTTTAAAAATTTCTGTTGTGGAAAATAAAATAAAAATAAATTAAGGAAAATAAGTAATTTTATGTTAGGGAAAAATTGATTTTTTTAATTTTTCATCCTACAACGAGGTTTAACAAATTTATTTCTTCAATACAATAATTTGTATTAAATGTTCTTTGTGAAAAAATATTCTAAATGAAAAAAATATTTAAAGAAGCTTTAATAACTATTTTTGCAATATGTGTTTATTATTGTCAAAACTATAGTTTAAACATTTTCCACAATCAGATATATTTTTATAGACGTTGAGTTTTCAGCTCATTTGCGCTGAAATAGACAGGTTTTATCTAAAAGTTATAATTAATCATATTGTTTCTTTATTGCTTAACTTCATATTTGAGATGACCAGAGATTTATGTTTGAAAAAAAAATGGTTTTAACTCTTAAGCTCTAAAAGTCTTTCTGGCAGCCAAAAGGTTAGCGCTCCAGTCTTCGAATCAACATTTTGATTCCCAACTTAAGTTCGGATCTTTGTAGGGGTTCAGAATTTCACTTTAAACTATATGTGTCCCGATCTAATTAGCCCTAGTCTGCAAAAAGTGACATTTGATAGCGACAAACATCGAATCAAAACACCAATGGGAAGACAAATTTTAATTTAGAGAAAGATTTGTCTTTTAAAAAGGCAGTTTGGGAAATTTTGCAGTGGCATAACGTACGGGTTGTACTGAAAACATCTGAATCTCATATTATGTGCAGAGTATAGTTACTGTTGAACTATAAGTATAAGCCTTTCTAGGTGCGTGTCTGCCTGGATGTAAGCTTTAAAATTTTCCGGGTTTTCACCATTGCACTTCCTGAATATAATTCCCCTATTTATAAAATATCCTCCCAAAGTCAAAATGCTTTGGATGTTTAAAGCCTTAAAATAACCTTCGGTTGTTAGGTTGTCCATTGTACGTTGTCGAATTGTATCCAGTTTAATAATGATCCGTTTTCTTCTTCTTTATTGACTCGACAGTCCCTTGTGGGCCAATGCCTTCTTCAGAATCTTCTTCCATTTTGATCTTGATTGGAAATCGAACACCAGTTTTTGACCTTTATAATTCAAAAATCTACGTCTATACAGTCGATCCATCTAAGTTTGGGCCTCTCTCTTGCCCTTGTGCCGATTGGCTTACAGTGAAAAACTTTCGATGTTAAAGAATCAGGATTCATTCTGTATAGGTGTCCGGCAAATTTCAATCCGTTGATTTTTATGTAGTGGATGATATCTGCCTCTCTATACATCTTATACAGTTCGCTGTTGAATCTGTGCCTCGAAGTACCATTGATGTTCACTCTGCACCCATAATTTTCCTCAAAACCTTTCTTTCAAAGATAACCAGTCGATTTCCTGCGACTTTGTCATAGCCCAGGTTTCTGAGCCACAAGTAAGAACTGGCATTAAAATGTTTTTATTTATAAAGTACTATTTTTGTGTTTTTTTTAACCAATTTGAAAGGCAGGAAATTTCTCAATCTATTAAGACAGTGATTAGCAGAGGCAGTGGATTGCCCGACCTCCGCATCAAGATTTTTCTGGGAAAATAATTGAAGCCATCTACACATTCAAATTTATGATTTTCAGTTTCTAAGAAATTTAGATTTTCTGTCCAGCATATATTTTGTTTTGCTTTCGTTAACATTTAAGTGTATTTTGTTGCAGATTTTTCAATGGCATTAAATGCATTTGTCAAAGCCTTCTTACTTCTTGCAATAATAACAAAGTAGTCAGCATATGCAAGGAGTTGGACTGACTTAGTTAAGATGGTTCCTCTCTGGTATTAATACCAGAATCCCGAATTGACCACTCCAGGGCCAAGTTTTAAAAAAAAGACATGCAAGTACAGTACTTTGCAATACTTCATTTATAACTTCAAAGTAATCAGCTAAATTTCCGAGTAATTTAATGCAAGAGAAAGATAGACATAAGGTTACTTTTATGAGTCGTATCAGTTTTTCTGGAATGCATAGATTGCCCAGAGCCTTCAAAAGCATTTGTCTTGTCAGTTAATGCTGTCGTAGGCAGTCTTAAAGTCAATGAAACGATAGTGAAAGTCAATTCCAAACTCTTTTGACTCTTCAAGAATTTGGCGCATGTTAAAAATTTGCTCACGTGTGGATGATTTTTCTCTACTAAATCCATATTGATATTCACCAACAATGTTTTCAACCAGAGGTGAAAGCCTTTCAAATAAAATGTTTGAGAAAATCTTGTACGAGATATTCAATAAACTGTTCCCACGATAGTTAGAACAGTTTATGATAGTGATCTGTGGTATAAGAATAAAATAATTTATCTGATTATTTCTAAAGCAATAGGCAAGTTTATATACAAGCTCCATTGGGAAAGGTGACAATATCATTAATGTTGATGAAAAAAATCAAAGGTTAATATAACTTCACTTTTTCCTGCTGATTCTGAGAGTTTTAAGATTTTCTAATGAATTTTGATGGAAATTTCATTCACTTGTTAAAATCATAAAAGAAAATTTTAATATATGACAGATATTAAATAAAATTCTATGCTCTTATTGAAGATTATATTTCCCTTCAATGTAATATATAATTTTATAATTTTTAAATAATTCTGTTTGTGACCGGGAACTTTTATTACATTATGCATCACAAACTGAATTTTTTTGTAAAGTATGCAAAAGAACATGATGTACTACATTATAAAAGGTAGCTTTTTCCTTATCTTTTTATAGGATAAACTAACTATTTTATGTATATAATCACAGATAAATTATCCATTTGCTATTAAAAAAAGCTTAATTATTCCTACTGAAAAAATATCAAATTAAAAAAACTAAATATTAATTTTTAACTCAACTTTTTCAAGTAAATTTTGAAGGCATATATTTGATCAAATACTTAAGGAACATTAAATGTTCCTAAGCCATTTTAAGCTCTGGAAAATTTAATGTTTTTAGAAAAATTTAATATACTTAACATTTTATAAAATTATAATGATTATTCATCTTTTATTATACATGTTTTAAAATTTAATAGTAGTTTTCCGTATGTTTAAATAAACATTAATTCTCTTTAATCTAATAAATTTACAGTTATTCATTAAATGAGATTTTACAATTTTATTCCCTAATTATTCTCTAATACATTAGTAATTATTCTTTCAATGCTATATTCCTCCGCAATTAGAGGAAGTGTTGGACATCTGTCTCATCTAAAAATTCTCATCAACCGTGAATGATCCAATTCTTATAAAGGTCTTTTTCCTGCAACACTGCTTTTTGAGATTCGACGTTTTACTGCAAGTGCAGTCAATATTCATGGTATACCCTTGAAATAGTCTTGAGCAAGAATCTAAATTTCTTCGTTTCCTCAAAAATGTTATATCCCATCCCACGTGTGTTGGCTTAAATGCTATACTCAAATTCATAAATCTTGATAATCTGCCCTTGTTTCAACAATACTAAGCGACTGTTTTACCATGGATTTATTCCAAAATGCACTGTAAAATGCATTGCATTGTTGATGTAATGCATTGCATTTATTGTGTCTACACTTTCTTACTGCACTATAATCGTAGATGCAATGATTTTTGAATGCTGATTACATTTTGTAATCAGTATTCAAATATTCAGTATAAGGAATATAAATACAGATTTTATTTGTATACCACAATTTGTATAATTACCCAATATCTATTAATAAATGAATTTTTACAGTTTTTTTATTCAATATTATGAAAAAAATTGGAAAAATGTACAGCTTTATAGAAATTGACCCATTCTAGAATAATATATTGAATATATGTAGGGCTCGATCAGTCAATTATTATTAAGAATCGATCAATTATTATTAAGAATCGAAATCAATCGTTAATTTAATTTAAAACTGCTTATTAATTAATTAAAAACTTATATGAATTAAAACTGCTCATTTTAATCAACTATTGCTTTTTGATGTTAAATATTATATAAAATAATTTTTCAAGATTAATTACCTATTTACAACACTAGCTCAAATCCTTTTTTATTAAATCATTTTTTAAGAAATCAGTCATGCAGATCTTACATTTTGATTTAATTTAATTTTTTGTTTTCACATGAAATAAAATTTTTTGCTTACTTTTGATAGCAAAAAAATTTGATTTCATAAAATTTTCATAATAAAAACATTTATATTTCATGATATTTCCTCATTTTAATGTTAAAAAATCGCCTAAAAATATATGTCATTTAGTTTATTGAAAAAAATCTGCATTTATAAGTTCATTTTCGCTCATCTGTATTATTGTGTATTCCAGAGGATTTGAGACGGTTCCAAAAATACATCAAAAGACACTTTTCTTCAAATGTCCTCACCGAGCTGTTGGCAGGGACTACAATGGAATTCACAGTTTTAATGCTTTTAACAACATCATACAATTAATGTGATTTTGCTTGCTGACATAGTCATATAAAATTACTCACATTGATTACTATTTCTTAGTTTAAGGAATTTATAATTGTTTGGATAAAAATAAAAATAAAAATTGACCATTTGAAAAGGGAATATCAGATTCATTCTTCACCACTATTAAGAATTGCCTGATAAGGTAATGAATGCACTTCTGGTGTTTGCACGCACATCTTGTTTGGAAGGATATTTTTCGTGTTCATTCTCTAGTGTTTCTTGATATTACATATAAGATGTTTACAAAACCTTTTCAATCATTTTAAACTTCTATACTATTCATTGTGGGAGGATGAAGTATAAATAAATGTGTTAAAAAGTATATCTTAAATTAGCCATGAATTGATTTAATTAATTCCTTATGATTTATATATTGTTGTAAATGCCAAATAATTGTGAAATTAATAGCATGTGATTTTTATACACATATGTTTACACTTAAATATATGTATTGGTAAAATTTGTAAAAAAATATTAACTGTATACATAAAAAATAACTAGACAAAAAACCCTGTCTAGTAGACAGAGTCCCTGACTACGGATAAGGAGGTAATGGGTTCGAATCTCAGTTCGGGCGTGGATGTACTCTCTCTCTCTCTCTCTCTCTCTCTCTCTCTCTCTCTCTCTCTGCCTATCCTGTTTTTATCCTTTCCTCATTTGAATGGGTTGTGAATGGTTGCCAACTCTATAAATGGGTCCCTATGGCATGTGTGTACTGTGGAAATTGGACTCCGTACCGAAATATGGTTCTGTTCTAAAAGTGGAGCACCGCATTCCAAAAGATGCCAGCCCAGCTGGCTCAAGAGAACAAAAAGCTTGTTTGAATTTTTTTAACAAAAATAAAAATATTTTTTACTTGGTTTTTGGGTTTTATTGTTTTATTTGGTTAATTTTTCTCAATAAAAAATCTTATTTACTAAAAATTCGCTTGTTCTATGATTAATACAAAATTTGTGAAACTGTTTTTAGACAACAATAAAACTATCTTAAAATAAATCAATAAATCCTTTATCTCGATTTTAATATCGTTTAAAGGACAGCCTACTCCAACAATTCATAAAAGATTCCAATATTAATACTCGTTGAACTGTCTTTAACAAATCGTCAGATTTCTGCGTTTGCTGACGATACTGCATGAACTCCCTGACCCCTGACGAAAGTCTTTGATATCTCCAGGGGCTGCAGCCAGCAAAAAGGCATTCAACAATAAACCCAAATAAAACTAAGTACATTCCGTGCCGTAATAATAGCAGCCCATATTTTAAAATTGGGAATTACAAATTCGAAACTGATAGCAAATTTAAATATTTAGGATCAGAAGTGAATACTCTCAATGATTAAATTCCTGAGATCCGTACTAGCGTTAAAGATGCAAACCAATGTTTTTTTAATCTTAAAAAATACTTGAAGTCTAACTTCATTACCAGAAAAATGAAGAGTCTACTTTACAAGAGCTTAATCAAACCCATTCTTACATACTCTGCTGAGACCTGGGCAATGACAGAAAAAGATAAAAGCATCATTTCTGTTTTTGAAACAAAAATTTTGAAAAGTATTTTTGGTGACATTATATGTAACAATATCTCAAGAAAAAGAACTAACTTTGAACTCTATAAATCTTTTAAAGAAGTGATATAGTAAAATATATAAGGATTCAGAGAATTAAATGGGCAAGACACCTGTACAGAATGGATGAAATACGTGTAATATGAAAGATCTTTTCGGTCCCATCAAAGTTTGTCTGACCATTGAAGAAGAAGAGTACTGTCTAACAACCTAAGACTGATATAATATACACCACGAAAATAATCATCCGAGAAGAATTTTCATACATAGTGGGGCGTATTTATGCATTGCGACTGAAGAAACCCTTAAAATCCAAAACATCTCACTTCCAGCAAACGTGCATACCGAAAGCAGAAAAGCAGTGTCCATCTCCTGTTATTCAATAGTGAATGGGATCGATATTCGGATTTGTTTCTCTGAAGAATGCAGCAGACTTATCTAAGTTATCCCAAAGCTATAGTGATAGCTAGCTATCAATAAGCTACTATAAGCACTGTTGTTTACATTTAATTTATTTATATGCTGGCCACCCAAATATCAACACCAAGAAAGACAAGAGATATCACAACAAAATACATTTTGTAGATAACATGCGTGTAGATGTATATTGTAGTTCTGAATCCCCTTTAAACGTGTAGATCCGGTTTAATCAGTCTAATTCTACAAAAAGTGGACATAAAGTGACAACCAAATCTGAAACGACAGCCTCTTTGCTTTCAGTAATTACGCTGATATGATTGTTATTCCTTGATTATGGTCTCAATTGGAAAATAATCACTTATTATGTAATTACAGGAATAAAAAATGGTTAGTTAAATGTTTAATAAAAATATTCATCAATAAAGAAATACGCCAAAA